>ML261856.1:2821-46128 GCA_005239495.1 Nicotiana undulata
ATCATCATTTTTAGGCCGCTTATCCTTTGTTTAAAGTCCATTCATATTTCATGGCTTTAGAAGAAATGCAATTCTTAGCTAAATGAGAGCTGCGTTTTGATTTTATAATTTCCAGAGACAATGGGAGCAGCTTATTGAACCAAGGAAGCTTAGTGTAAATAGTAGTTTTTTATTTATTTATCTAGTTTTATTTCTAAATTTTAAATATTTATATATATAAATCCCAACTTCCTCACTTCCCCACTTCTTCACATCTCTTCTCCACTTTCCCACTTCACTCATGCAACACCCCCATTCTTTCACATCCCTTCCCACTTCCCTCACTCTTCTCACCACTTACTCACATCGGTTATACAACCCACCTCTATATATTTTGGACTTCATAATGGGAGAGACAGATTTTTTTTGTTTTGGATAGAGATCTGCCGCCTACCCTCCTCATTTTTGGATTTCCGTCACACCCAATTCCAAAATCCCGAACCACCATAAACTTTAGCCAAAAATAAGCCTAAAACCTCGCCATTGAAGCAGCCAAATCTCCGCCTAAAATCAGCAAGATTTCAGCCTCAAGTTGTTCAGATTTAGCCGGTTTTTTGATTTTCCGACGATTCGAATTTCGATTTTCAGTCGAGGTTTGGTCACGGTTTGAGTTTAGAAGCTTTGTCGTAGGATTTTTCTGCTCATTTGACGATTCACTCTTGGTTCGGTGCACTGGTTTGACATAAAGATCTTGTATTAATCAAGTTCAGAAAAGAGAAGTTGCTGTTAAGGTCTCTTTCTTGCTTCCGTTTTTGTTTTTGGATTCAGTGGTATATGTTTATAGCTACATGAATATGTTCTGTTTTATGAACTTGTTAATTGTTGTATTTTGGTTTCCGTCTTTTATATATTCATCCCCTTGATGTGTTGTATAAGCATATTAAATGGTGTATATTATTTGCTTTATATATATATATATATTGGTTGTAACTCTTTTCTTTCTAGTTAAATGCAAATGAATTTAAACATTGGGAATGAGGGCAATGCCATCATATTAGATATTTCAAGTGTACAGATTCACCTTAGGCTATTAACGTGTACATCAATAACAAATGTAAGGCAAAAATGAAATAATGGTAGTAACAGAAACAAAGTGATTCATCTCATTAAGATAGTACGACGTACGCTGATGGGATTAATTAGCTTTAGGAAATAGTTATTCAAACACTCATAGAAACGTTTTAGGCCCGGTTTTTAAACTACTATCGTGATTGCGTACACGTTCGCGTGACGTGATTACGATTTTTCAAATAAATTCAAGGTACGCGTTCACGCAACTTTGACTAAGCTTTTTCTCAAATAAACTTAGTATTGTAAATTGTGTATACGTACGCGTGACATGATTCTTGATGCGCCAAACTAAACGAGTATACGTACGCGTAACTCGTCTTAAGATAATTCTTTAAATATGAATAATTGAGTTATTAGAAGCGGCAAAAGTAAAATACATATAGGTCCTAAAAATAAGTAATTAAATAATAAGCCAAGTATGAATCACTAAGCGACCGTGTTAGAACCACGGAATTCGGGAGTGCCTAACACCTTCTCCCGGGTTAACTGAATTCCGTACCCGGTCTTCTAGTTTCGCAGACTTTAACACAGAGTCAAAACTTTCTCGATTTGGGATTAAAAATAAACCGGTGACTTGGGACACCATAAACTATCTCAAGTGGCGACTCTGAATTGAATAAATAATCTCTTTTCGATTATGTCTCTTTAATTGGAAAAACTCCATTATCCTACCCTTACCAGGGAAAAAGGAGGTGTGACAGGGGTTATACGTGGTATTAGCGCACCGGTCATCATATCCATATTCTACCTTTCCCCACCCCGTGAAGATAATTAAAGCGCGTGTTGGTCACGACATCTATTGCGTGTTGTTACCCGTTCCTTCTTATCAGTCCCGGAGGAATTTAGGATTTCTATCCTAGAAAAGGGAGGTTCTAGGCAGACCCTTAAGTTTAAAGGGGAAAAATACTAGGGCGACATATAATAAACAAGTAGGACTGCAGATAAAGGAGAGCATGGAAAGCAGGTAAATGCTCAAATATACCTCCTCACATATTGCACATATACAGCATATCTCATACACAAATTAAGGTCTGGATTCAGTTCTAAGCATGGTGTCTAAGTGATAATAGCAGAATCAAATTTATTACATAACTCAGAGAGGAAGTCTTAATCAGGCTTGCCTACTGATTTTAATATGCCGATAGTTAAACATAATCACACAAAAAGGTCTGGTTTTATTTCTTACAGATGGTTACCTAAGGGTTGCCTAGGGGAAAATAACATGCAGCAGTATTCATAGTTGATAACAGCTTCAGGTCGTATACCTAATAACAGGCAGTGCTAACTGTTGTAGATAGACTGATTTTGCCAGTTTATAGAATAGGAGGGCTATTTCAGACATGTGTATTTAAACTAGATGTGATTGAATAAGTACGACCCTACATCATGATCTCTAATGCAGCATGATGCAAAACAACTTAAACAGGATTTCTAGATGCACATTAAGTTATGCATAGTTTCGAGATAGGCAGGAATAACAGTTTTAATCGTTGTTTACCTAAAGCAAGGCCTCTACGTATATAGCATGGTTGTAGCATGGTGAGTGCATGAATAACAACCAGTGTTGATTTATTTATCCTAAGGTAGGATTACATTTCATAACATGTTGACAGAATAACATGATAGTAATTTTGTTGTTATTATTAACCCTATAATCAGGATTTCTTAGCGACGTTTCATAACAGGTAAACATGAGCACATAATAGTAATTTTGTTGCTATCATTAACCCTATAATCAAGATTTCTAAGCGACATTTCAGAACAGGTAGACATGAGCAGGATATCACGATATCCATTTTTGTTGTTGTTATTCACCTTATAGACAGGATTTCTAAGCGTAATGAGATGTTGAATACCATAAATCCTAAGTAACATGATATGCATGGCATTCTTGGCATGTTGTACCTAAACATGGTTGATATTGCACATATAGAAAAATTAAACCAAGAAACAGGATCTCTACCCTTTACTTATACTACATCATGCATATCCCAACCTATTTTCACTATCCAACCCCAGAATCGTTCTTTTACAAATAATTATTACAAGCCTCTAAATATGAATTACATAACTAAGAATAAGAAAAGAAGAAGTTAACTATAGGGAGCCTTCATAATAGGCCCAAATCTCTAGGTCCTCAATGCCAAGGGTTATTTCACAACCTTTCATAATCCGGGTGTGTCAGAGTTCCCTAAAGACCTCAAGGGATCCCGGGTAGTGCTCACACCCAGATTTCATAGCCAAGATGGAGTAAGTGTAGTGTGGAAAGACCAGCTCTTGTGTGTCAAAGTTCAGAGGGAGCTCAAGGATCCCAAAGCAATGCTCACACAAGAGGGGCATAACCTAATGTCTAAGAGTATAGTGAAAGTGCTCATAGTTTGAGGAATTCAAGAGAACATTTTTGAAACAGTTTTGAAAAGTGGAGAGACTTAGTGAAAAACATCTTTTCGTAACAAAGGTTTAACTGATGAAAATAATTTTGGAGAAACGCCAATCTCAAACAAAAGTAAAGCCAGCATCACATAAAGGACCCAGGATGGTCCAACAATCACAAACATGGGGTGAGAGGGTTTGAGGGACAAATACAGAGCCTTGTAGCAGGCAGAAACACATATAGACATGCGATCAGAAGTCCCTAAGGGTTTAAGGGGGTCCGGGATATAGCAAAGTATCAGAACATATCAACACCAAACAACTGAGACCATGATTGAACTAATGTATTAGGCATGGAGATTCACATAAGGAACAGATGCTAAGTATACAGAGACATATTGGTCATTTATAAGTAAAGCGAAACTAAACATGTAGAAGAGATTCAGAACTCTAATTGCATGTTGAACAGCAAAACAGTAAGTAAAAGCATATCAGAAATACAGGGAATTGAACCAGTAATAGAAACATATTGGTTTGAGGACTGAAGTCTAAATTAGAACATACCGGTATAATGGAGAAAGCAGTAACACAGATCAGCAGTTAAGAGATGCACAATAGTTAGCCTTGGCATGTAGCCGGCTAACTCAGAATAGTAGCAAGTAGCACAAAAGAGAGAATAGAGAGCAAGTTTAGTTGTGTGAGAGAGAGTGCACAAATTAGTTCTTGTATGTGTGTGTCTGTGTCAATGCATGAACAGAGTATATATATAGTCGAAAGTTGGGTGGAAAATAAGGTAAAAATCAGAATTAACCAGTGATTGAGGGACTGAGTATCAATCAGTACACAATCAGTACAAGTATCCCCATAATTAAGGGAATCATTCAAACGGTGGGTAATAAATAAGGAAAGACCATATATAGCTTAGAAGAATGTAAAATAGTGTAAGTATAACAAGCAATTAGGTATCCTTTTAATTGAAGGTTGAACTCAGACGGCTAGTAGGTGAACACAATTAAGGAAAGTTATTATGCACATGACATATAAAGAAACAATTTCAAACCAAATCAAGTAGACAATTGAGACTAGGTTCAGAAGATATCAATTAAGGAAATAATATCAATTAACAGTAAATGAATGAGGTAAAAAAATAAGCTAAAGGTTGGGAATCAGTAAGAATATCCCTTGGGGTATTAGCAAGACTTTCTAATCACAGTGAATCAAGGATTCCAATAACACTAGATAACATAGATTCCAATGTAGGAATGGAATAAACACATTATAAGTCAGAAAATAATTAAGTAACAAATTGCAGAGAATCAAGGATTCAAACAGGCATAGTACCAATTGAAAGGAATTAACACGAATTAATACAGATGCTAGGCAAGAAATTAGGAACCCTAGTACATGAAATTAAGGGGTCATAGAGTTACAGAGTGAACAATGAGATAAACAGGAATGCAAGAGAAAATCAAAGATGAATAACATAGGGTAAAGATATCAATGAGTCACAGGACTCTTGAAACACAAACACATATGCAAACACATAGGCAAATCAGTAGTTTTAGGGTTTAGATATAAAGTTAAGGTTTTCATCACAACGAGCCGGATAAGGAGAAAAACTTAAACAAATCACTAAAACATAGTAGAGACTCTAGGAAGATGCTGAAAAACCATGGGAAAAGTTATTCAAAAATGGGGTCACCAAACCCTAGTTGAAAACGAAGAGTCGTTTTAGAAAAATCAGAGAACCTTTGAGAAAACAACAAAATAGCTTAAATTATACACAAATCTATCATAGATCTGAAAGAAAATCGGAAAATCTTAGGGGTTAGGGTTTCAGAGAATCCAGAGAAACAAAAAAATCTTAAAGATGTCGTCGGCTTTAACCGGAAAAGTCATAGCTCTTACTCAGATAGCCGGAGGTGGCCGGAAAATGGCATAAGGGACAATGGGGGGGTTGAACCGCTCCAGGTTCACCTGAGGTCCTCAGGGTATCATTAGACCGGCAAGGAAAGAAGTAAGAGCCAAGAGATGATGAGAGGCCATGGTTTCCGGCGGGGAGAGTGGCCGGAGGAGATGAACAGACTTCATCGGAGAAGAGAAGACGAGGGAAGGTTCTAGAGAGAACCTGGGAATAGAGAGAGGGTATAGAGATGAATGAGGGGATGTGAATGAGAGACGGGAGTGTAGTCATTAGGGGTTATTAATGAAAAGGGTGAATCTGGGCCATTGATTTGAAATAATCAACGGCTCAGATTGGAATGGGGATTGGGTCAGGTAATTTGGGAATTGGGCTTGGGTAGTTTGGGATAGTTAATTGGGTTGGGGTCCGGGTGAAATTAGGCTAGAATTGGAATTAAAGGTGGTTATTAGTTAAGTACCCGTTAAAAATAGATAAATAATTAATAAAAATAGCTAATAATTATATAAAATAAAATTAATGATAAATAAGTGAAATTCAAGTAATTAAATAATATTAAAAATATAAAATGACTAATTATTGAATTAAAATGGTATAAAATGTACATTTAGGCTAGAACTGCAAAAATTGTTGTAATTATACCTAAATAATGCCAAATTGGCTAATTTGTAAAATAATTAAATCCTAATAGGATTAAAGTGATATATTGAGCTAGAAAATATTTTGAAATTATTTATAATATAATTTATGAATAATTATTGAATATAAAGTACTGAATAAATTGGAAAAGAAATTAATAACAAATATGGAAAATTATGAAAAAATACCAGTCATTATAAAGAGTGATTTTGGAAGCTATATATGAAAATTTAAAATAATTTGGGGAAAAATTGGGTATCAACAATATGCTTTTGGAGTTAGATCTGGGAAGTTTCTTGGTGTAACGGCCCGACCGGTCGTTTTGAGATCCAGCGCGTCGTTCAGCAGTTGGGGGTCATGAACAATTCATTTCGGGTATTGTGACTTGTGTGTATGGTCAGAGTTAAAATTCAGGAGGTTCGGAGTTAAATTGAAAGGAAAATTCTCATTTCAGAAGCCTTAAGTTGAAGAAATTGAGTAAGACCGGAATTTTAAGTAAACGACCTCGGAATCAGGATCCGAAGGTTCCAACAGGTTTGTATGGTGATTTCGGACTTGGGCGTATGTCCGGATCGGGATTTGGATAACCCGAGAGCGTTTCGGTGTATATTGTGGAAGTCAGCATTTTTGAAGAAATTTCCTAAGTTTGGCTTAAAGCGCATTTCAATGATATTGATGTCCGTTTGGGATTCCGAGTCTAGGAATAGCTTCGTATGGTGATTCTGGAGTTGGGAGCGCGATCGGAAGTGAATTCGGATGTCCGGAGGTCATTTGGAAGTCATTTGGCTAAGATACAAATTTGAAGGTTTTTGAGAAACTCCAACCGGAGGTGAAAATTTTGATATCGGGGTCGGAATGCGATTCTGAAAGTTGGAGCAGGTCTGTAATGTCGAATGTGACTTGTGTGCAAAATTTGGGGTCAATAGAACGTGATTTGATAGGTTTCGGCATCGGATGATAAAGTTAGAAATTTCAAAGTTAATAAAGTTGAATTCTTGCGCGATTCGTGTTTTTGGCGTTGTTTGATGTGATTTTTGGCCTCGATTTAGTCCGTGATATATTTCCAGACTTGTTGGTATGTTCGGACCGGGTCGCGAGAGACTCGGGTGAGTTTCGGGGTACTTTCGGACCATTTGTAGGCCATTTATAATTGCTGGTTTTGGCTACAGCAGTGTTCTACGCGATCGTGGGGAATTGGTCGCGATCACGGTGAGTAAAATGTGAGAAACAGGCCAGTGAATCACGATCGCGGAAAGCCTTTCGCGATCGTGTAGAGTAAATGGTCTGCACTGACTCGAATGCGGAGGCTCATATCTCACAATCTATAAGGAATTTTGAGGTGGTATAAATTAAAAGTTGTAGCCCTTTGTGTCTAGTTTCTATAAAAGTAAACCATTCATGATTTGGATTTGTGTACAAAGAGATATGGTTGTTACACTACAGGGTGTCCGGGAAGATGAAGAAGAAAGTTGTGTTGCACATGGGCTGATTTTGCCAGATTATATCTAGAAATCTATAAGGAATTGGGAGATGACCAACACATGGAAGTTGTATATCATTTGGAGTTATGTGCGAAACGTTATGACTATTCTACTGGAGGGTGTCCGGGCAGGCTGGGCAATTGTTCTCCGCGATCGCGAAGAGCAAATTTTGGGCTGGAAAATTGTTCTCCGCGATCGCGAAGCATTATCCGCGATTGTGATGAGTAAATACCTGGGCAGAATGATATTTTAGCGGGTTTAGATCATTTTTCTTCATTTCTTCACTTGGTTGGGCGATTTTGGAGGATTTCAAAGGGTGATTTTCATCAAGCATCAAGAGATAAGTGGTTCCTTCTCATTTCCAAGTTAATTCAAGGTTTATACATGAGATTAAACATGAAAATTTGAGGAAAATATGGGAAAATTGCAAGGAAACCTAGAATTGATAAAATTTAATTTTAGCCACGAATTGAGCATGAATATTGGAGTAAATTGTGTGATTGAACTAGTAAAGCCTCGGGTAGAGATTATCTTCAAGAAATTTCGGAATCCGGGCACGTGGGCCCGAGGGCATTTTGGTCAATTCACTGAGCGGAGTAGGGAAATTATATAATCTGAATTTTTAGCAAATATTAGAGTATATTTTCATTGGTTTGTCGTTGTTTGGTTAGTTTGGGGGTGTTGTGCATCCATTGGAGTCGTCGGAAGGGCTTGGAAGCCGGTTATGGAGCTTCAAAGCGAGGTGAGTCTCCTTTCTAACCTTGTAAGAGGGAATTGTCCCCGTAGGTGTTCTATATGATTTGTGTAATTGTTTGTGGGGGGGGGGGGCTACGTACGTACCAAGTGACGAGAATCCGTACGTAGCGGCTATTATTGTTATGTCCGGGTAGTTAGGCCCCACATCATGCCCTGTGTTCTTCTCGTACGGAATTATACGCTATGAAACCTTATTATATGTAGTTTTGTTTCTCTGAGATTTATGGAATTTAAATAATATGAAAGGAATTATTTTACGGAAAATAAAATGAAAGGAACTGTTTTACGGAAAATAAAATGAAAGGAATTGTTTTACGGAAAATAATATGAAAGGAATTGTTTTACGAAAAATAAAATGAAAGGAATGACAAGCGTTGTATAATTGTATAAGAAATTGTTTTACGGAAAATAATATGAAAGGAATGTTTTTACAGGAAGTAGTATGAAAGAAATATTTTATGGAAAGTATTATGAAAAGGAAAGAATATTGTGTGTGCATGTGACCGCTTCGCAAATTTACATTCCGCGAGCGGAGTGTGTTTACCCCCACATTTATGGGAGCGGGCCGTACGCCACGGCGGATTTAAAGATACATTTATGGGAGCGGGTCGTACGCCACATTGGATTTAAAGATACATTTATGGGAGCGGGCCGTACGCCACGGCGGATTTAAAGGTGCACTTTAGGGACGGGTCGATCGACCCTCGGCATATATATGTATATATACATAGGATATACCTTTTGTGACTTAAACTGTTAAATTGATTTAAGGACGTTAATTGTTAAATGTTTTCATGAATAAAGACTTGTCAGTTGATTGGAGAAAAATGAAAAGGAAATTACTTATTTACTTATTTTCAGAAATTATTCGGATTTCAGTGCCTTATATATATATTTGCTGCTTAACTGCCTTCACATGTCTACTGCTTTCAGCATATTCTGTCCTATTTATATTGTTGGACCTTAGTGAGTGTCAAGTCGACCTCTCGTCACTACCTCTTCGAGATTAGACGGGATACTCACTGGGTACATATATGTATATGTACTCATACTACACTTTCTGTGCATTTTGTTGCACAGGTACCTTTATAGTACAGCGATTGCTTTGGAGATTTATACGGGCTGCATTCATCCAAAGGCGTTCTACAGCTCCCGGAGTCTCCCTTCTGTGTACTTACATTTTATATTTATTGCCTTTGTCCAATTTGTTTTTCGGACAAGCGTTGTATAATTGTATAAATCCTTAGAAATTTCTCATGGACTTGTGTAACAGGGTTCTGGGGATGTCTTGGTATTTCTTTTTTTGTATTAAGTTGGTTTCTTGCCGTATTTAAATTACGAAATTTATTTATTTAAAAAAATGAAAATGCAAGAAGAGGCTTCGATTCTAAAATGTTAAACAGGAAAGTGTTCCAACTGATTAAGGGGTCGGCTTGCCTGACAAGGGTGTCAGGCACCATCACAACCCATAGGTTTTGGGTCGTGACAACGTGGTATCAGAGCTCTAGGATTCCCCTAGGTTTCACGAGTCATGAGCAAGTCTAGTAGAGTCCTGCGGATCGGTATGGAGACGTCTGTACTTATCTTCGAGAGGCTACAGGGCTGTAGGAGTACTTCCCTTCTTGATTCCTCATCGTGCGATTTGATTCCATTAAGCCTTATGCCTATGTTTCTTGCTACTCAATCTTATACGTCACAAAGCTCTTGCTATGATTCGAGGAGTTGAGGAATTGAAATGGTGCTACGGATATGGTGCGAGATGTTTTCCATGTGCAGTTGGTTGGGGCTGTTGTTGTTGCCCTGCAGAAGAATAATATGTTGTTTCAGCTCAGTAATTGTGTTTCTGAGGACTTTGAGGCCATGATCAGGTTGTTATGATGCTTACAATTGGACATCGCGCGGTGTTGATAGAATGGTAGGATGCTTGCCCATATGTAGGGGAAATGAATGACTTGAAGGGAGGTCTTCTCAGGGTGTGGTTTCGAGATTTCAGTATTTTAGTTCCGGCGGAGGAAAGGCACTTGGACTATGAATGGTCCGGTTCGGATTGATAAAGTAGTTAGCTTGGTGCTATCGAGCAGTGTGGAGTATTCACTTATGTTGTGGTATCGTTGTTTGATCGAATAGGATATGTTAAATCCGCCGGTGTTATAGCTCTTCGGTTGTATGGGGTTAGAGTGCTGTGAAGCGGTGTTGGAGAAGCGGTTGTCAGAGATCGTGGTGTGTAGTGGTTCAGAATTGAACAGTTACCTCTAATGAAGGAAGCTCGAGAAAGATCATCTTCGGAGAGTTTGAAGTTGTGGTGATCTGCTGGTTCAAAGAGCTACAGAGAAGGATGTTGAATTGAGGACGCAATTGAGAAGCACGCAATGAAGGAAGATATGTGAAAAGTGATAGGTGGTGGTTCCATTTCTAAAAGTCCAGTCGTAAGGAAAGGAAGTCGGGTAGTGCTTAAAGGGATGAGGTTAACCAAAGTGGGGGAGTCCCACCACCTACAATTGGGTTGTGGGGTCGTGTCCTCATGGAGTTGCGGATTGTCAGCATATTGGCAAGTTGTTACAGCTAAGGGAAAGGAGTAAAGCGGTAATTGAGCATGGCATTCGATAAATGTGTGCGAAGTTGGTCCTATTGGACCATGGTTAGGCTTTGGAAGATTAAGAATTTGTGCTTAAGGCATAGGCAAGTTGTAAGGGTAGAGACTCAGTCACGTGCTCCGTTGAAAGGGTGTTCATGTGCTAGGAGAGCCTTGGGGTTGATTGTATTTGGGGCCAGTCAGAGTGGGTGACTCTCAGTAGTGGTCCTAATGAATTCGAAAGTTGGAGAATGCGGTGTTTAAGGGTTTCAGACAACAGTATAATTAAGAATTGAGCTTTTGCAGTATAATCTCTAAGAGGAAGGAAGATGGTTGGAGTGTTTTATGTTATTTCAGCACGCTGTTTTGAATCGGAGGAGTGAGAGAAATAGACTCCAGGTTGTAGAAAGATTATCAGGAGGTTGTGAGACGGGTTGCATGATTTAGGCAGCATGGTCTCGTGAATCAAGGTCACTCGGGATGAGTGAGGGTTGAGCTGCTATGAGCTGAAGGAAGTTACTATTATCTTCGAGGCAATTAAAGATGATTAAAAGAAGAAAGATTGGTTAGCCATGGGTGAAATGGCACAAGTACGGCAGTGATCAGTTCCTTCGGCATGTTTGAGTATGTGTATGGTCTGTGCAGGTATGTGTGGGGCCCGTCGGCCGTCGTAATAGATTTCAGTTGGAAGCATTCAAGTGCTATGGACTGTCAGGTGTAGGCGGGTCCCGGAAGGGTAATGGTGGTTCAGACCACTACTTAAGGATTTACATGTATTGTGATTATGAGAGCTCACTTGTGTGTTGTTATGGTTCTCATGAATTGAAGCAAGTAAAAGGTTTCTATATGTGATGAAGTGTTCACCCCGTTAGTGGTTCAGGAGTTATGATGGAACTTCCTATGCTATTCCATATTGGCATGTTATGTGCAATAAGCGGTATGTAACTGGAAGTAAGAATCGAGATTGCGGTTCGGTGTTAACAAGGATGTCATGAGCTCAGGGGAGCAAGAACAAGGGATTTGAATGTCTAGAATAAGCTGATGTTGTCTTCAGTGTCACCTGAGATCGTTGTTTGGTGAAAGAGACTTGGTATCCTGATTACGGGTCCTTGAATTGTTTTACAGCCTTAGGATGGTCGGTGGTATGGATGTGCATACTTGTTGCCTTGTGTGGAAAGTCGTGGGAGTGTGACCACGGGAAGATTGTGTAAGCGTGACTTGTAGTCACCTGATTGATTGCAGATTTAGACTAAGTATAAGGAAGTATAATATTGCTTATTTGAGAATATATGCCTTAAAGGCGTTCGATCCAGTTAGTTGCGGATTTTGGGGTGTTTATCCAGGCTATGATGGTTGTTCTGTGTGTTATGAGAAAAGAAGTGGGTTGTTATGGACCCAGGTAAGTCTACCAGCCTAGTTCTGTGCGAACAGAATCGTCTTGAAATGAATGAATGGATTTAAACAAGATTATGGGCTTCAAGCGAGTCAGATTGTTCATTTCGGTGTGGCACTCCTCAAGGATGGGGTATTAGAATATCAGGTGTTGTTCCACCTTAGTCAAATTCATGTGATATTGTGATTGTGTCGTGCGAGTTGTGAGACGTCCTGATAATTTCTTATGTGTTGAGATTCCGCATAATGATGAGGTTACGCGAGCAGGATGGCTCTTGAGATTCAGAATATATATCGAACCTCAGTTGTGCTTGAGTTTGTAGCCTATGACTCTATCAGTCTCCCCAAAATGGTGTTATGCACTTAGCGTGCTGGTGACCGATATTCAGTATCTTGTAAATTATGAGAAATTCGGCTCTGTATATATTTCCTTATGTAAATCTTATGATGGGATCGGATGGCACACCGCCACGGGTATGTTATTTGGATCGGGTTGCGCGCCGCAACAGTATGATGTGGAGCAAGACTCCTATAATTATTTTCTGGTGTGTTACTTCCTATTTTCTGAGAAAAGTTCATATTTATAGCATGAGTCGAGTAGTCCCTTCCTGATATTATTGTCCTTATGTGTCGTGTTCGAATTATGGCCTATTGGCGCGTGGCGGCATCATGTGTGAAGCTTCTGGCCGTGTTTGGGGTGATCGGTTATCTGAGCGATTCATACTGGGTGAGACGAGATTTGTAAATGTGGAATCGGCGTGAGAAGATTATGCACGTATATTACAAGGCAATTGCCATTATTGGTTTGCAATGAGATGATGATCTAAGCTTAGAGAAAAGAGTTCAACGTGTGGTTAACTCTGCATATGGTTATGAATTTTCTACACTCCTCCGTGGTAGTGGTATCGTCAACATTACAGCAGGATGTTTGTATATACCTTATAAAGTGCATTGAGAGCATCAGATTCGTAGAATCTTGGCTATTAAGGTTCAGGGAGCGTTATTTGGGTCAGAAGATGGACTATGTAGTGTATGGTGTCAATTCAGCTAAGGTACGCAATTGTGTCCTGGTACCTTGTGTGGTAGTTAATGCGATGTTCATATATTAGGAACAGACCCGGTAGAGAATTCTCAGTGTTAGAATTGAGTTCGGGCTTTGCGGTATGAATAAAAGAGGTTATCCTCAGATTTTTATCAAGCTCATATGGTCAACTGGGTTGTGGCAACATGGGCAGGTGCACGAGGTGTTGGGCAGTAATTTCAGGTGTCTCAAGAGAAGTTCTTGGCACGTTCGAGGACGAACGTCTGTTTAAGTGGGGGAGAATGTAACAACCCGGCCGGTCGTTTTGAGATCCAGCGCGTCGTTCAGCAGTTGGGGGTCATGAACAACTTCATTTCGGGTATTGTGACTTGTGTGTATGGTCAGAGTTGAAATTTAGGAGGTTCGGTGTTAAATTGAATGGAAAATTCTCATTTCAGAAGCCTTAAGTTGAAGAAATTGAGTAAGACCGAAATTTTGAGTAAACGACCTTGGAATCAGGATCCGAAGGTTCCAGCAGGTTCGTATGGTGATTTCAGACTTGGGCGTATGTCTGGATCGGGATTTGGATAACCCGAGAGCGTTTCGTTGTATATTGTGGAAGTCAACACTTTTGAAGAAATTTCCTAAGTTTGGCTTGAAGCGCATTTCAATGATGTTGATGTCTGTTTGGGATTCTGAGTCTGGGAATAGCTCCGTATGGTGATTCTGGAGTTGGGAGCGCGATCGGAAGTGAATTCGGATGTCCGGAGGTCATTTTGAAGTCATTTGGCTAAGATAGAAATTTGAAGGTTTTTGAGAAACTCCGACCAGAGGTGGAAATTTTGATATCGGGGTCAGAATGTGATTCCGAAAGTTGGAGCACGTTTGTAATGTCGAATGTGACTTGTGTGCAAAATTTGGGGTCAATCGGACGTGATATGATAGGTTTCGGCATCGGATGTGAAAGTTAGAAATTTCAAAGTTCATAAAGTTGAATTCTTGCGCGATTCGTGTTTTCGGCATTGTTTGATGTGATTTTTGGCCTCGACTAAGTCTGTGATATGTTTCCAGACTTGTTGGTACGTTCGGACGGGGTCCCGAGGGGCTCGAGTGAGTTTCAGGGTAGTTTCAGACCATTTCTAGGCCATTTATAACTGCTGGTTTTTGGCTACAGCAGTGTTCTACGCGATCGCAGGGAATTGGTCGCGATCGCGGTGAGTAAAATGTGAGAAACGGGCTAGTGAATCGCGATCGCAGAAAGCCTTTCGCGATCGCGTAGAGTAAATGTTCTGCACTGACTCGAATTCGGAGGCTCATATCTCACAATCTATAAGGAATTTTGAGATGATATAAAATAGAAAGTAGTAACCCTTTGTGTCTAGTTTCTATAAAAGTAAACCATTCATGATTTGGATTTGTGTACAAAGCGATATGGCTGTTACACTACAGGGTGTCCGGGAAGATGAAGAAGAAAGTTGTGTTGCACATGGGCTGATTTTTCCAGATTATATCTAGAAATCTATAAGGAATTGGGAGATGACCAACACATGGAAGTTGTATATCTTTGAGACTAGTTTTTAGAACATTTAACCACTTGTCATTTGGAGTTGTGTGCAAAAGGTTATGACTATTCTACTGGAGGCTGTCCGGGCAGGCTGGGCAATTGTTCTCCGCGATCGCGAAGCTCTTTCCGCGATCGCGAAGAGCAAATTTTGGGCTGGAAAATTGTTCTTCGCGATCGTGAAGCATTATCCGCGATCGCGATGAGTAAATACCTGGGCAGAATGATATTTTAGCGGGTTTAGCTCATTTTTCTTCATTTGTTCACTTGGTTTGGGCGATTTTGGAGGATTTGAAAGGGTGATTTTCATCAAGCATCAAGAGTTAAGTGGTTCCTTCTCATTTCCAATTTAATTCAAGGTTTATACATGAGATTAAACATGAAAAATTGGGGAAAATGTGGGAAAATTGCAACGAAACCTAGAATTGATAAAATTTGATTTTAGCCACGAATTGAGCATGAATGTTGGAGTAAATTGTGTGATTGAACTAGTAAATCCTCGGGTAGAGATTATCTTCAAGAAATTTCGGAATCCGGGCACGTGGGACCGAGGGAATTTTTGTCAATTCACTGAGCGGAGTTGGGAAATTATATAATCTGAATTTTTAGCAAATATTAGAGTATATTTTCATTGGTTTGTCATTGTTTAGTTAGCTTGGGGGTGTTGTGCATCCATTGGAGTTGTCGGAAGGGCTTGGAAGCCGGTTATGGAGCTTCGGAGCGAGGTGAGTCTCCTTTCTAACTTTGTAAGAGGGAATAGTCCCCATAGGTGTTCTATATGATTTGTGTAATTATTTGTGGGGGGGCTACGTACGTACCAAGTGACGAGAGTCCGTACATAGCGGCTATTGTTGTTATGTCCAGGTAGTTAGGCCCCACATCATGCCCTGTGTTCTTCTCGTACGGAATTATATGCTATGAAACCTTATTATATGTAGTTTTGTTTCTCTGAGATTTATGGAATTTAAATATTATGAAAGGAATTATTTTACGGAATATAAAATGAAAGGAATTGTTTTACGGAAAATAATATGAAAGGAATTATTTTACGGAAAATAAAATAAAAGGAATTGTTTTACGGAAAAGAAAATGAAAGAAATTGTTTTACGGAAAATAATATGAAAGGGATTGTTTTACGGAAGTAGTATGAAAGAAATTTTTTATGGAAAGTATTATCAAAAGGAAAGAATATTGTGTGTGCATGTGACCGCTTCGCAAATTTACATTCCGTGAGCAGAGTGTGTTTACCCCCACATTTATGGTAGCGGGTCGTACGCCACGGCGGATTTAAAGATACATTTATGGGAGCGGGCCGTACGCCACGGCGTATTTAAAGATACATTTATGGGAGTGGGTCGTACGCCACGACATATTTAAAGATACATTTATGGGAGCAGGTCGTACGCCACGGCGGATTTAAAGATACATTTATTGGAGCGGGCCGTACGCCACGACGGATTTAAAGATACATTTATGGGAGCGGGTCGTACGCCACGGCAGATTTAAAGATACATTTATGGGAGCGGATCGTACGTCACAGCGGATTTAAAGATACATTTATGGGAGCGGGCCGTACGCCACGGATCTAAAGGTGCACTTTTGGGACGGGTCGATCGACCCTCGGAATATATATGTATATATACATAGGATATACCTTTTGTGACTTAAACTGTTAAATTGATTTAAGAACGTCAATTGTTAAATGTTTTCATGAATAAAGACTTGTCAGTTGATTGGAGAAAAATGAAAAGGAAATTACTTATTTACTTATTTTCAGAAATTATTCGGATTTCAGTGCCTTATATATATATTTGCTGCTTAACTGCCTTCACATGTCTAGTGCTTTCAGCATATTCCGTCCTATTTATATTGTTGGACCTTCCTGAGTGTCAAGTCGACCTCTCGTCACTACTTCTTTGAGATTAGACGGGATACTCACTGGGTACATATATGTATATGTACTCATACTACACTTTATGTGCATTTTGTTGCACAAGTACCTTTATAGTACAACGATTGATTTGGAGATTTATACGGGCTGCATTCATCCAGAGGCGTTCTACAGCTGCCGGAGTCTCCCTTCTGTGTACTTACAGTTTATATTTATTGCCTTTGTCCAATTTGTTTTTCAGACAAGCGTTGTATAATTGTATAAATCCTTAGAAGTTGCTCATGGACTTGCGTCACCGGGTTCTGGGGATGTCTTGGTATTTTTTTTTTATTAAGTTGGTTTCTTGCCGTATTTAAATTACGAAATTTATTTATTTAAAAAAATGAAAATGCAAGAAGAGGCTTCGAGTCTAAAATGTTAAACAGGAAAGTGTTCCAATTGATTAAGGGGTCAGCTTGCCTGACAGGGGTGTCCGGCGCCATCACAACCCATAGGTTTTGGGTCGTGACACTTGGCTTCTTGGTTTCGCAAATAGGAACTAAATTAAATCTTGACAAGATCAAAGTCATAGAAGCTATTTCCGATCATTTGAAAAGTATAAAGGAGGTGCAAAAGCTGACTAGTAGGTTTGCGGCCCTTGAAAGATTTATATCAAGATACTCGGAGAAGTGTCATCGGTTCTTTTAGCTATTAAAGAAGAGGAATGACTTCTCGTGGACACCAAAGTGCCAACAAGCATAGAAGGACTTGAAGAAGTAGTTGTCCAATCCTCTTTTAATGTCTAAACTAAAGGACGTGGAGCATTGTTAGTGTATATAGCGGTGTCAGAAAGTTGGGGTAAGTGAAGTTCTAGTATGGGAAGAAGAAGGTACACAGTTTCCTATTTATTTTCTTAGTAAAACATTTTCATGTGTAGAAAATCGATATCTACACCTAGAAAAGTCGACTCTAGTTCTCATAGTCGCCTCTCGAAAGCCTAGACCCTACTTTCAATGTCATCCTATAGTCGTTGTGACGACTTTTCCCCTGAGAAATGCCCTTCATAAACCTGAGTTATCGGGTCGGTTGACTAAATGGACAGTTGGGATTAGTGAATTTGATATTGAATATATAATGCGGCCTGCGATCAAGTTACAAGTTTTGGCTGGCTTTGTGGTTGATTTTAGTCTAGGGATGATGGCATTAGTTGCAAAAGAAGTAGCTTTGGTATCATCGATTGTTTCCGGTGTTTGGACCTTGTTTACAGATGGCGCGTCCAACGTGAAGGAGTCCAGTCTTGGGATTGTATTAATCATTCCTTCTAGTTAAATCCTAAGGCAAGCCATTCGAACTGTTCACTGACAATGAAGCTGATTATGTGGCTATGGTTGCAGGACTCGAATCATCACGAGACTAAGCTTCGAGGTGATTGAAGTAAAGTGTGATTCCCATATGGTGGTTAATCAAATATTGAATTTTTTATGCTAAAGAGGAGCGTATGCAGCAATATTTAAATTAAGTCTAAGTTTTGCTTATCTATTTAGGGATTGCTCAGTGATTCATATTCCAAGAGAGGAGAATGTGGAGGCTGATGCATTGGGCAACTTGGGTTATTAAAGGGAAATGAAAGTCGTTGATTTTTGTGCAGTTATTGGATTCGATCCAAGATGTAGATGGTTATTGTGAAGTTAAGTCAACAAATCTCGTTTGGGATTGGCGAACGAATTTGTAGAATAAGTAAGGCATGGTAAACTGTACGATGATTTTAAAGTCTCCCGGGCATTACAAATAAAAGCTACCCGGTATTGTCTTGTGGATGGACAAATTTATGGGAGGTCTTTTCAGGGTCCATTGGCTCGGTGTTTAGGACCGGTGGAAGGTGATTATGTGATAAGGGATGTTCATGAAGGAGTTTGTGGCAATTACTCCGTTGCGAATATGTTGGTGCTCAAATTAATGAGGTTTGGTTACTATTAGCCCTAAATATCAAAGTTATGCTCAACTAGTACATCAACCGGCAGAATTTTTACATTCAGTGGTGTCGTCATGGCCGTTTATGAAATAGGGGTTGGATATAGTTGGTCCTTTACCTCGAGACCTGGACAGATAAACTTCTTTTTGTTTATAACTGATTATCTTAGTGAATGGTTTGAAGTAGGCGCTTTCCATATGGTTGGAGAACGAGAAGTGATTAGATTTTATTTGGGATCATATTATTTTTCGATTTGGAGTACCAAAAGAAGTTGCTTGTGACAATAGGCCACATTTCATAGGCTCCCAAGTTACAAAATTCTTAGAAGGTTTGAAGATTAAAAGGATCACGTCATGTCCATATTATCAAAGTGCTAATGGCCAAGAATAATGAAAAATTGGGGGATAATACAAATCCTCCAAAAGAAATTAGAGAATGCAAAGGGTAGGTGGCCTAAGAAGTTACCGGGAGTATTATGGGCATATCGATCTACAACAATATCAAGCACTAGAGCGACATTTTCTCCATTTTGCATGGTGCATAAACTCTATTGTTGGTGGATACAGGGCGAACCAACAATGAGTCCTTCCAGGCGAACGAGCAGGAAATTGATGAAGCAACATTGATTAAGTTGGATTTGCTTGAAGAGCATCGAAACTTAGATTATGTTAGAATGATTGCATAGAAGCAGAGGATGGAGAGGTAATTCATTTGTAGAGAAAATCTACATTATTTTAAAGTAGGAGACTTAGTCTTAGGAAAGGTGACACATAATACCCGGGAACTCAACGCCGGGAAATTGGGAAAAAATTGGGAAGGGCCTTACTGGGTTTCTTCCATAACGGTAAAGGTTCACATCAACTAGAAAATCGATGGAGTTAAATTGCCAAGAAAACGCAATGTGACTCGTCTTAAAAGGTACAACTATTGAAGATTGTTGATTATACTGAAAGTAAGTGTCGTACTCTTTTTTCCTTCATCCAGTTTTATCCCAAATGGGATTTTCTTGCAAGGTTTTTAATGAGACGGCAATGTAAAGCGTATTACAAATTGTAATTATTAATGATAATAAGAAATTTAGTGTTCGAATTCTCATACTTTGCATTCGAACACTGGAGAAAAGGGGGAGCTACTCCTATCAGAGCACTAAAAGTACTGGTGCTAGCCTCAAAATGGAAATGAAGAATTTGAAAATAGAGTGATACCAGGGATTGCTGAAACTGGGAAATATATCTTGAACAAAAAATTGTTCAATTGTTACGAGAGACCTCGATTCAGGACCGCGGATTGTATGTTAAGCCCTCTATAAATGAGAGGTATAAATTAGCCACATGTAATGGTAGTTTCATTTACTCAATGAATGTACAATTTCTCATGCTTAAATGTACTTTTAAAAAGGGAAAGAATAAATGAAAGTCCTTTTGTTTGTATATCTTATTTCTTGTAAAAAAAACATAGTTTTTCTTTTACTTCAATGTTGTTTAAACATCAAATGCAAGTGCTGGAATAAACAGGAGACGTCCTCTTCAAGAGCATCGTAAAAAAAATCTGTCTAATATGAAACGTTTCTAATTAAAGGTTAAAAATTGAAAGTATAAATACCCTGTATTGAAGTTAACCGGATGAAGAAATTCATGGAATTTATCAATAGAAAAAAATATATAAAAAAATATCTTTTTCTAAAAACCTTGAGAATTTAAGTAAGAAAGGTATCTATTATTTAAAATTTCGGGCCCGAAAGAGACTACGGGATAGTTACAAGGGTTATATAAAAAAGTACATCAATCTGCTTTATTAGCGGAGGTCGAAGGATGTGGTCTCTTATGTATATTTTTGAGATAGAGGTAGCTAAAACTTGGGTTAAATATCTTTACCTTTATCTTCACCGTCATCTTCATCTTCCTCTTCAAATTTCGAGGACTCAGAGAAAGTACTCGAAAAGCTTGAAGAAGTGGGTCGAGCAAGAATGTTATGGAAGGTAGTTTTTCCAAAGCAAGAGCTTTGGTAATGCAGTCATCTATATTTGAAATGTAATTTTGGCATCCTTCCGAGTCTTCCTCCTCATGTGATAAACGGCATGAGTTTTCTCAATCAAGAAAGAATCTTCTAGATCACAGAGTCTGGTTTGGAGTTTATGGATTTTCAACTTCAATTGCTCGTTATCGACCTTCAAAATGTTGTAGGCCCCGGAAAGGTTAGTATTAGTCTTAGCATGTTCGCGATTTTGTTCCATGACCTTTCGAAGCCTTTCCTCCTTTTTTATATCTTATCTTCGGCTGCAGTATATTCCTCGGTCTTGGGACATATGTTAGCTTCCAGGTTGTGGATTCTTTTCATGGAAGCAAACGCACGCTCAGCCGCCGAATTTATGTCATCTAGAAGTGCTGCCCACTTGACCTTTAATTTAGCAAGCTCATCATGTAACTGTGTGGTCTCTTGACTGTGAGCCATCTTTTCTTGCTCTGTTTGCTCCAACCGAACTTCAAGTTCGCTCATATGAGCAAGTCTGGTCTCTAGAACTGGAAGATGCTCATCAAGTTGATCCCCCTCATACTTAAGCGCTTCTTTGTGTAGTATCATCTTTTAAACCTTCGGTGGGAAGAAGGTTAGCCTATAAAGTTAAATTTGAGGTTAAGAGATGGTGTGTAATAAATGTAAACAAGAGGAAAGGAAGATGAATGATACCTGAGCAGCGAGATGTATGTTGTTGTTGATTAGACATTCAATAGAGAGAGCATCCATTTTCCTCCGATCTATATTCAATGTCAGAGGCTTCAAGTAGTTGGCTACCCCAAATGGTTTGGAGAGAAAACGGTATTCATCTGAAACTGTAAAGGTAACACTGCATTTACTATTAGGGTTTTGGATGAAGGCTGGAAAGGCATTTTCGATGATCAGGGGGAATGCACACCTTGCTCTTATTCGGTGGGGACCAGTAGCAAGGAAGGAGTTGGTAATGGAGCAGAAGTTGGGGGAGCATCAGAAGTAGAAACCTTCTTACCAGAGGCGACAACTGGATCCCAGAATCGAGATTCAGCCATTTCAGTCATTCCGAACGCTCGAAAGAGTCCCTTTACGTCCTCCAGTTCAGCTATTGGTATTTTTCCTCTTATTCTCTAAAGAAAAACCATATCGGTGTCATCCTTGGTTTCATATTCATCAAGGACCACCATTGCCGGTTCTTCTTGGATATCCTCCGTGACGGGGGCCTCTTTTTAGACTCAACCTTAAAGAGATATTATCTTGGCTTCTTCCCCTTGGGTTGGGGACTGATTGAAGACTCACCTTTACCACAAGCATGATCCACGTCATGATCCCTTTTGCGGTCAAGGACCTCTTAGAGCCATGTTGTGTAACCTTTGGGTCGTGTGAGACCTCGACGGTGGGGCAAAAGGAAGACCCCTTTGGAAGACCAGAAGTATTATTTTGAAAAGTTTGAAATTTATTATTATATGGAGGAAAATGTCAAGAGGGAAATATGGAGTTTTTCTCACCGTGGTCTATTGCTTTCCAGTTCTTCTTGATTGAAATTTCCTTCCACATACGAAAATCTGGTGTGGAAGTATTCAAACCTTTTCGAACCGACTTGGTTAGGTCCTCAACTTCTGGGGGAACCCAATAGGTCTCTACAATATAAGGAAGGAATGTTCAGGAGAGAGTGAAAATACTTTCAAAATAACGCATGAAAAGATACTTGAGAAAATTTGTGTTTGTAGGGTATGGGGTACTAGAGCTTTTTTACTTCATCCCCGGGGTGGGTGGGGTTGGATAGGGTTTGTCATAGATGGCGTACGGAGTTTATTTAGCTTCACTAGGATTGCTGTTGATTTTAGTCTCGGAAGGTAGATTCTGGCTGATACCATTTCATGTCATGTATTTTATTGTTTCTATGCTTAGGTTACTATTTCTATGCTTTCTGTTGAAGTTACTAATGAATTGTCGTTTCTTGTTCTTGTTATGTTTTTCTTTTTTCTGAGCCGACGGTCGATTAGAAACAGCCTCTCTGCCCTATCGGGATAGGTGTAAGGTCTGCGTACGTATTACCCTCCCCAGACCCCACTTTGTGGAAATTTACTGGGTAGTTGTTGATGTTGTTGTAGTTCCAAGCTTCAGGGATAGGGGATGCTGATGCTGGTAAAATATCTCTGGGAGTAACAATAACAAATATATTCATCCAGATACGGTCATTATCACCATCCACACTGGTCATAATGGCGTTATGACCATATTTGCTGAGTTTGATCACGCCTCCATGGAAGAAGTTGAGAGCATAAAGGCGGATCAGATGAGCAAGGGTGAAGTTTTCCTATGTCCGGGTCCGGAGGAACCGCAGGCAAGCTACCGTACGCCATATTGTCGGACCCACTTGAGTCGAGTAGACTTGGTAGTTCCGGCAAAGCTCCGACATAATCGAGTCTATTTCTTTGCCAAGTTTGAGAATAAAAAGGTATGTATAAACAAAGATATATCCTGGTTTGCTGAAATTTACCCTCTCCACTTCGATGGAGGCTAAAAACTTGATACTCTTTTAATCTCAATCTTTCTTCATGACGGGAATAGTTGACGGACGAATAGAGGAAAGATATTCGCCGACGGCTCTGTTTATGTTGTTGTCAAGGTTAGAGGATTATTTTTAACCTCGATATCCTTTTAAAAGACCTTTGAAAAAGGATGATTGTATTTGTTATAGGAGATCCGGAGTTAGGTTTCTTGGATTTACTTTTCTTGATGGACCGTCGCTGATGCAAACTCCGGTATCGGTGGATGAAAAAGTCTAAATAAGACCGTGTTCTTCGGTAAAAAGTCATCATTACCTAGGTAACTGGTGAAATTATTTGTCGAACCACGAGACAACACGTGTTCGACCCGTTAAATGCAAAGAGAGGGCGTCCTTTCAAGTGTCATAAACCGTTCAAGACCTTTCCCGCGAAAAAAAGAGAAGACATTATCTAATTCTCACTAACATTTAGCCGAGTCCCTGGAAAGTAAGAGGACTACACGTATTAGTAAAAATTACAGATTATAGGTGTACGCTTTTCGAATAGACACTTGATATAAGTCAGCAAATATGTACAAATTCCATACAACTAACAAGTTGAAGATCTGAATACATAGTCTGATAATGTGACATCATTTCTGTTGTTTTTGTTTTCCTTAGAACGACAGGCATTTAACCGAAGGAGCTTTCAAACTTAAGATGAGTATATTTCGAAATTAAATAAGATTAACACCTTCTCTCCTTCAAAAAAGAATAATTTTCATATGGGCTGTATGTATATATTAGTATTAATTTGTGTTATCAGTTGAATAGTGAAATGGAGTAAGCTAAGCAATTATAGATTAAGGGAATATAAGAAAGCTGAAAATATAAGTCCAACCACGATGTACCTGATCTTCCATACGCTTGTTCCACTATCCATATTCAACAAAGGGGAAAAAACAAAAGTTAACTGAATCCACTAGAAATATATAAGGTTTGGTTCACAAGCTTCACTACATGGACTTCATTATTTGTTTTTCTTTTTTCTATTACACAAAACCTAATCGGCAAAGGAATATCAGGCACTTGAATCTCTTAAACAAGAGGTACCAACACGTGCCTAAGTATCACTACTTATCCCACTTCCATTCATTTTATAAAGTTGGTGTTTGAATTGTGATTTTAAGGATACGCGATTTGATTCAATACGAATTGATAAATGATAAATTAAATAGATGAGTTGAACGATAAAAATAAATCAAACCAGTGTTGTAGCAACGCGTCGACCTCGAGAAGAACAACCTCGAGGTTGAGAATTAAGAACAGTAAAAACAGTAGTGAAGTGTAAACAAATAAAGAGTAGTGTATGGATTATTTCTCAGTGAATGTATATGCTTACAAATGAACATGGTTACTCTTTATATAGTAGGGAAATCCTAAATAAGATACAACTCTAATGATGGGAACAAATCCTGTGATTAATGTCAATAACCGTTAGCAGTTCGATTACTTCCGAGGCCGAGATCCATGGTCGATTATTGATATCTCCCTATTCGGTTACTCGACGTCGGTCATGCTTGGTCTCGATTCTCAGCGAATATTTCAATCTCCGTGTCTTTGAACTCGAGCTCGGCACATTATGAGCTTATTCTCGGGGCATCACCCTCGAGACTATAAAATCAGACATACTCGATTTTAACCGTACACAGATAGTCCCCGCGTTTCTTATAATAAAATGATAAGAGATGATTTGAGCCTCGATTCCCCGATACCTCGATTATGACGTCCTCTTCATGACGTAAGCGATGGATGTGACCGAAACATCCCGTCAATTTTGTTCCCCAAATCATCAATGCATGTGAGTCAGCGATCGGCCATCAGTGCTACCGAACTGTCGTCACAAGCCTATAAATATCAGCTTCTATATTGAATCACACTTTACTTTCAAAACCTTTTCTCAAATCTTCACAAGCTTCCCTTCTTCAAGTTCACTTCTTCTTGTCTGCCTTGCCATAACACCAATTTCTTCTCCATTCCAAAATCCCATATAGTGATGGCTAAAACATAACAAATTGTCCCCCAAAATGAAAAAGCCTCTTCATCACGGTCGATCGACGATAAAACGCCGGTGGAGCCTCGTACCGAAGAGTGCGTCCCTGGGCCAGTCGAACTGACTTCGAATTCAAGGTCGACAGACCCTCCTCAATTCCAGGCCAATGCAAGCCCATGCCCCAATACATCTGCTCAATATCTGAGGGATACCTTGAGCGAGTGAAAAAAAGGACTGTAACTGAAAAAATAAAGAGGTGGTGGTTTTCCACTAAGGAGGACATCACAACCTATGTGAAAGGGTATTTGAGTGTGTACACTTATCCTTTCACATTGAGTCCTGTAGATCCGGTGATACTCGATTTTTGCTGCCAATATCAGGTGAGCCTTGGCCAGATCTACCACTCTTTCTAGCGTATCGTCCATTTGCTCAGGTTCTTTTCGAGCAAGGTCGAGGGGATGACTTTAACCCTCGACCACCTGATTAGGTTATACAACCCTCGCCTTTATCGAGGTGGGTTGATAAAGCTCCAGCGTCGGGCCACGAAGATGCTGTTATCGAGCATTGATGAGGACAAAGAGCGAGGATGGATGGGCCGGTTCGTCTGAATCAAGACCTCTGACCTAATTACGGTCGAGAAAATTCCATTCCCCGAGAACGGAACATGAAACGTAAGTGCAATTCCGTCGATGATGTTTACTGTTTTACTTCCTTTATTCCCTTCTAACTCAGGTTCTCTTTTCGTGGTGCAGCTTCCCCTTGGTTCCCCGTCGCATTTCCGGACTTCGCAGGCTGGGTTCGACGACTAGCCTCCACATCTTCTCATACCGAGTGTTGCTGGCGTGATTTGTCCAGGGGTCGATGGGAGGCTAAAAATCATGGTGAGATTTTTAGTCTGCATATTGAGGTCTCTCCTGTAGAGTATTCCTTATTAACTTGGTTTCTTTACATATAGATCTCGGCGAAAACTTTGTCATGAGGCCACCTTCGCCTGGGGAAGAGGAGGTTCCAGAACTGACCAAAGAGAGGAAGAGGAGAAGAGCTTCTCCTCCCAATACCCCCAATCCAAAAAAGAAACAAAGCTCGAAAGTTGAAAGTCTAGCCCTCCGCTCTAAGTGTCGCCGTAGTCCAACAACTACGAGAGGAAGATGAGGAAGGTGAAGATGATGGTTGCCTTCTAATAGATCGAAAGAGAGAAAGTACCAAAGCCTCTAAGAGTGCCAAACTGGTGGTGGTATAAGCGGTTCAATCTAGGACCGAAGACATCTCCATATAGTATATGAGCAAATTCCCCGAGCAATCGGGTGCTGAGGACATCCCCCATCGTAATGAGCAACCGGCGGATGTGCTCGAAGGGTCTAGCTCCGAGGCTCTTCAAAAAGATGATAATTTCCCAAGTGACCCACTTAGAATAATCAATATCGGTGATTCGCTGATCGGCCCTACATTCTCCGAAGGGCAGTTTCAAGAGGCTTTGGCCATGGGAACTCTCGATGTGGGGCCGACTCACGAAAAGAATGTTATATTCCGAGAATGCTTCGCAGGGGTCGAGGATGGTCCCGACCCGGATGCATCATTTATTTTTGACAAGGCTCAGCGGCTTTTGAAACAAGTAAGTTCCATTTCTTCGTGGTTACACTTGTGTTTAATTGATATATTTCCAAGCCTGACTTTCTTTTTTGTGTACAGGCTATGGTGCTCCATCGAGAAGCATCTTCCAAATCCCGGGATAAGCTGTCCCAATGTGAGGTTGAGCTTAAGAAGCTCGTGGAGAATACAGATGTCCTCAAACTCCTCTACGTTCAAAAGGAAGAGGTGATCATGACCCTTCGAGCCAAACTCACAAGAGCTCATCGAACGGATAACGTAATTCCTTGAGAGCTTGCTATGTGTTAACTTGATTTTGGCAATTAATCTTTTGGTTTTTCAGGCCCATCTAAAGTGTGATCTGGTGGAACAACTTCGAGAGGAGGCTAAGATGAAGGAGGCCGAGACTTTGGGGTGGAAACAACATATGGAGCGTCTTGCCTCGGAGAAAGATGCACTTCGGGCCCAACTGACTTCAGCCGAGTGCCAACTCCAAAGTGTGAAGGAGGAAAGCTTGGCCGGGCCCGGAAGATAGAGGAGCTCGAGGCTAAGTTGGCCGCCGAGCTTTCAAAGGCTAAGTCTAAGGCAGAGGCGTTTGTGGCCTCTTATCGAGCTGACACCGAGGCTGTCAACATTCGGGCATAGTAGATCTTTATTGCTGCTGAAGTCAAGCTATCATGTGCAGTAGATCATGCTAGGCGACAATACCAGAGAGAGACTCTAGAGGAAGTGCACGCTCGTGGCTTCGACCTCTCAGCTGACATTGAAAAAACCAAAGCTTTGGAGGTTGAGCCCGTAGTCTTGCTCTCTGACGAAAAGGATTCTGCTAGTGGGTCCGAGAGTGGAGAAGATAGGGATGAGGCTGCCGAAGAAGCGGCTCCCGAAGATGTGGCTCCCAAAGAGGACTAGGCCTTTAGGATTTTCTTCTTTTGTGTCTTTTTTTTGTAAGACCTTGACTAGTCTTTTGTACATATTTCTCGATATATAATAGAAAAACTTTTCTTCGAGTTCCTTCATAGATTTCAAGTCCAGATGTGTTTTCTGTATTCATTAAAAATGTTGAAAACTTACATTGTCGTGATTTTATTAACCTTAGCTCGTAGTCAGAGTAAACCCTTAAGTTTTTGGTTGTATGAGGGTAAGTCCCCCAACTCAGAAATACATTCGAGACTTTATCTCGGGTGGATTGATCGAATCCATAGACGTGTTATTTTTATAACCATTTTCGAATTAATTTTGAACTTAGAATAAAGCAAACCCTTAGGCTTTTATCAAATGATGGGTAAGTTTTGAGCTTACAGCAATATACCCCTTAGGGTTTTACGGTGAATCCTCGAGCTATAATTGACTTTATTTGAGCTCGGAATAGAGGAACCCTTGGGTCCGAATTCAGTGAGAACAAGGTCTCGAACTCTAATTATATTAGCCCTTAGGATCTTTAGATTGGGCCAATTTGGCCTAAAACAATCGCTATTATTTTCCCCTTTTCCGCTTAAAAGACTTAGTGAAAATTTCTTTATGCCTTAGCATATGTTTTTATACCCATTGGCTTTTTTGAGAGTCCGATGAACGAAACCCCATTTTTTGGTGTCTCAACGTGTTTGTGTTAAGATAGTTTGATACCTCTTGAGGTTTTTCGAAGGCTAATATTATCGAAGCCTTTTAGGTTTTTGATGGATGATTTTATCGAAGCCCTTTTTAATTGCTTTGTCGGGGGTAGCCTTTTAACCGGTTTTTCAAAGTATTTGAAGGCCTTTTGTTTATTCCTGAATTCGAACGTCTCTAAGCCGCGTTATTTTTGTCGTAGCCTTTAATATGGACGTAGCCTTGAATGTTGTCGTAGCCTTCGGATATGTCTCTTGGACTTATATCCTGATAACATTTCGAACTTGTTCTAAATGTTAGTTCCCGAGTATAATGGACTTGGCCTATATGTCGAGGGGTGTCCCTTTGAGGTCTTGTGACTTCGAATTTAGATACCTCGAGTATGCAGTCCCCGAGTGTTCGAAGTATGTTTGCACTTGGCTCTTGAGCCATTTTTGACAAGTACTAGTTTTGCATAATCGAGCAGAATCGTAAGTATGCGATTTCTATAATAGAGAATTTGCTTCGAGACACGAGATGTTTGATAAAGAAAGAATGCTTCTTTGAATAATTTATACAGGTGTACATGTTTCGTTGTCGGGACTTGGCTAATCTATATGGACACAGTTCATTCGACCATTTGGGCCATTACAAAGTTTTTCCTATCGAGGCCCATTGACACGAGGTACATTTCTCGAACACATAACATCCGAGGGTGTTGTCCCCCAGTATTCCGGGTTGATTGTAAAGAAGCCTTGGATATTATTGAATTATTCTCAAGTAGCACATAATTATTGCCTCGTTAAAAACCTTGATGGAAAAAACTATTTGGGATAAAAAATCAATCTAAGGAAAAAAGAATTCAACGCGTACTTTAAAACCTGAGGTCTCGATGTCTTTGGTCGGACTCCTGCAATGAGTTAGTCCTAAATATGTATATAAACGAAAGAAAAGGGAAAGCCATACCTTAGCAATAGTATCTCTTGAGAAGTGATATGTTCTAGTTATTCGGCAGTGGTTCGCCGCTCATCGTTCCGAGTTTGTAAGATCCTTTCACGACTATGTCGAGCATTTTGTAGGGTCCTTCCCAATTAGGGTCGAGTTTCCCTTCATTAGGATCCCGAGTGTTGGTGGTGAATTTTCATAGGACTAGGTCCCCGACTCTGAAGTGGCGAAGGTTGGTTCTCCTGTTGTAGTACCTTTTGATTCGTTGTTTTTGTGCAACCATTCGAACGAGTGCAACTTCTCGTTTCATCTAGCAACTCGAGACTGGTATTCATGGCCTCGCAGTTCGATTCCTTTGTTGCATGTCGAAACCTGGCATTAGGCTCTCCGACTTCGACCGGTATCAACTATCAAGGCTTCGAAGCCATATACTAAAGAAAATGGAGTTGCTCCTGTAGCGGACTTCGACGTTTTCCGATATGCCCATAGGACCTCGGGTTATATTTCCCTCCATTTCCCTTTAGCTTTGTTTAGAATTTTCTTCAAGTTGAATGATAGTCTTGTGCATCGATTCGTCCTGTCCGTTCCCGCTAGGATGATACGGTGTTAATAGTATCCTCTTTATTTTATGATCTTCGAGGAATTTCGTTATCTTGCTGCCAATGAACTATTTTCCATTGTCACATACTATTTCTGCGGGTATCCCAAATCGACATGCTATGTGATCCCATATGAAATCTATCACTTCTTTTCCCCTAAATTTTTCGAAGGCCTGTGCTTCAATCCATTTAGAGAAATAGCCAGTCATAAATAAAATGAACTTAGCTTTACCAAGGGCCGATGGCAGAGGGCCAACGATGTCCATTCCCCATTTCATGAATAGACAAGGGGATAGGACCGAGTGAAGTTGTTCGCCGGGCTACTGGATCATCGGTGCAAACCTTTGACATTTATTGCATCTTCGAACAAAATCCTTGGAGTCTTTTTCCATGCTATCCCAATAATATCCTGCTATGACGACCTTTCGAACTAGTGACACGGTGCCAGAATGGTACACGCAAGTGCCTTCATGGATTTCTCTCAAACATAGTCACTATCTCCCGGTCCTAAGCATACTGCCAATGGACCATCGAACGTACTTCTGTATAATATTCCGTCTTTCTCTAATGTGAAACGAGCGGCTTTAGTTCTTAAGGCCCTCGATTCTTTAGGGTCCAATGGAATCTTTATTTTCTTCAAGTACTCGATGTATTTATTTCTCTAGTCCTAGATTAAGCTTGTAGAGTTTATTTCGGCATGTCCTTCATCGATCACAGACCTCGAGAGTTGGACGATGATCCTTGAGCTGACCTCGCCTTATTTGACCGGTGACCCCAAATTGGCAAGCTCATCGGTCTCGATGTTTTGTTCTCGAGGTATATGTTGTAGAGTCCACTCTTTAAAACGCTGCACAGTTACATGCAATTTGTCTAATTACCTTTGCATCCTATCCTCTCGAACTTTGAAGGTTCCATTTACCTGGTTCACTACCAGAAAAGAGTCGCACCTAGCTTCAACGACTTCTGCTCCCAAGCTTTTAGCTAGCTAGAAACCTGCAATCATGGCTTCATACCCGGCCTCGTTGTTAGTCAATTTGGAAGTTTTGATGGATTGTCTAATATTGCTACCCGTAGGCGGCTTCAAAACAATACCGATCCTGGAACCTTTCACATTCGAGGCACCATCCGTGAAGAGGATCCATGTGAAATAATTTTTCTTTTTGAGTAGGGAGAAAAACTTGTGGCTCCAATATGATGACCTCGAGATGAATCGACCAAAGGCAGCTATCCATCTGATTAGCCTCTATACTGATTTTACATTATCTATGACGGTGATGTCCTTGATGGCCTTAATCTTATCAGGGTTGATTTCGATTCCCTGATTTGACACCATGAAGCCGAGGAATTTTCCCAAACCGACCCCGAAGCACATTTCTCGAGGTTGAGCTTCATGTTGTACTTCCTTAAGATTTTGAATGTTTCCTGCAAATGAGCCAAATGGTACTCTATGCACAGGGACATAAATAGCATGTCGTCAATCTAAACTTCCATTGATTTACCAATTTGTTCTTCGAACATTTTGTTAACTAGCCGTTGATATGTAATTCCTGCATTTTTTAGCCGGAAATGCATTACATTATAACAATAGGTCCAAAACGTAGTGATAAAAGAAGTCATTTCTTGGTCTTCTAGGTGCATTTGGATTTGATTGTACCAGAATAGGCATCAAGAAAAGTAAGGATCTCGTGGCCGATTGTGGCATCAATCATGCGATCGATGTTAGGCAATGGAAAAGAGTCTTTCGGACGTGCTTTGTTAAAGTCCTTATAGTCTACACACATTCTAAGTTTGTTCCCCTTTTTGGAGACAACGGCTACATTAGCTAACCATTCGGGATATTTTACCTCCCGAATGGACCCTATTTTGAGAAGTTTGGTTACCTCGTCCTTTATGAAGGCATGCTTTACCTCAGACTAGGGCCTTCTTTTTTGTTTTACCGGTATGAACTTGGGATCCAGGCTCAGTCGACGCGTTGTTATTTCCGGTGGGATTCCTGTCATATCTAAAATGGACCACGCAAAGCAGTCCATGTTATCAATAAGAAATTGAATGAGTTTTTTCCTGAGTTCGAGGGTTAACCCTATTCCTAGGTATACCTTTTGTTCGGGTAGATACTCGATTAGTATCACATGTTCCAGTTCCTCGATCGTTGACTTGGTTGCATCTGATTCTTCGGGAACAACAAAAGTTCGAGGAGTTAGAAAATCCTCTTCTTCTTCTTCTTCGTCCACAACCTATTTCTCCGATTCGGTCGAGGCTAGGGTGCTATTTGGCCATCTGCTTATCTTTGGTGCTCGATTTTTCTGAAGTCCAAAGTGTTGATATCGGTGTTACCTCATAAACCACAAACATTTCCTTTGCAGCATGTTGTTCCACGTAAATCGTTTTCACACCATCCGTCGTCGGGAACTTCATCATTTTGTGAAGGGTCGATGGTACTACCCTCATGTTATGGATCCAAGGCATTCCGAGCAGTGCATTATACCTCATGTCGCCTTTGATGACATGGAATTTTGTATCTTGGATGGTTCCGGCCACATTCACCAGTATGATTATCTCCCCCTTAGTTGTTCACTAGCCACGTTGAAGCGGTTTAGGACTCGAGATGCATGTACAATTTGGTCCTGCAGGCCGAGCTCCTCTACGACCCTCAATTTGATGATGTTCGCTGAGCTACCTGGATCCACTAGAACACGTTTTACTTGAATTCTATTCAACCAAATTGAAATTACCAGGGCGTCGTTGTGCGGTTGAGAAATTCTTTCCGCTTCTTCGTCATTGAATGATAATGTACCTTCGGGCACATAATCTCGAGTCTATTTCTCTCTGGTTATAGACACCTTAGTGCGTTTGAATATAGGCCATTGTGGACGTCGACCCCGCCGACGATCATGTGAATAACATGTTGAGGTTCTTCTTGTTCGTTCTCTCTGTTGGCACCTCTTTCTTCTGAAGTGATTTTTAGCTCGATCACTGAGGAACTCTCAAAGATGGCCTTCGTTGAATAGTCGAGCTACCTCCTCCCTCAGCTGCTTGCAGTCTTCGGTCCTATGGCCATGTGTGCCATGATACTTACACATTAAATTTGGGTTCCTTTGAGAAGGATCGGTCTATATAGGTCCGGGCCACCTAGTATAGCCGATACAATCCCCGATGCATCAACGCTGAAATTGTACTCCGATAGCCATGGTGCTTCTGTGGGATCTGCATATTTGTCGAAGCTAGTTTTACTCACAAGTCACTGGGAGTTTTGCCCTCGATCGCTTATTCGATCATTCCGGGCGGAGTTGTGTCCCAGGACATTATTCCTTCGATCCGCGGTATACGGCTGGTACCGCTCTTTATTCGGCCTTGACTCTCTGTCGACGTCCCTATGGATTTTACCTATAGACCGGTTTGGATGTACTGAACATGAAGGGGCTCTCAATTGGTCGTCTTCGACCCTGATCTTCGATTGATATCGGTTGTGAACATCTGTCCAAGTTACAGTTGGGTATTCGATCAAATTTTGTTTCAACTGACGTGATGCTATCGAACTCCGTTCATTCAATCCTTGGGTGAAAGCCTGAATAGCCCAATCATCAGTGACTGGTGGCAACTCCATGCGTTCCATTTGGTATCGGGATAAAAATTCCCCCAGCATCTCGTTATCCCTCTGTTTCACTTTGAAGAGGTCTGATTTTCTCGTTGCAACCTTTATGGCCACGGCGTGTGCTTTTATGAATGAATCTGCCAACATGGCGAATGAATCGATGGAATTTGGTGGCAAGTTTTGATACCAAATCATAGCTCCCTTCGACAAGGTCTCTCCGAACTTCTTCACCAATACAAACTCGATTTTGTCATCCTCCAAATCATTACCCTTAATGGTGCACGTGTAAGAGGTAACGTGCTCATTGGGGTCAGAGGTCCCATTGTATTTGGGTATGTCGGGCATACGGACATGTTACTAATTTAACATTACGGATTTATTTATTTTTATGCGCTCATGGATGACCAATTTTTGGCAATAACTTTCAGGGTGTGTTTGGTATGAAATTTCTTTATGAAAGTGACTTTTCTATCAAGAGGATAAAAAATATTTTTTCAATATTCTTTCAACTTTCTCCACCCACTAACACTCCATCTCACCACCACACGCCACCCCACCCTACCTCCAACACCTCCCACCTTTGCCCTACCCTCGCCCTACCTTCGCCATTGCCACCCCAAGCCCTTGGACTCCGACCTACCACCCTTTTTTGTTCTTACTTATTTTATCTCCCATAATATTTGTTTAAATATTATATTTTCAAAAATTATTTTCTGCTACGCACCTTGTTAAACACCAAAAAATGAATTAACAAATCCCTTATTTTTCAAGAAAATATTTATAAAAAAGAACATTTTCCTTGTAGCAAAGACGCTCCCTTTCACATAAATTTGTCCCCAGCAATCTTTCCATCTAGCCGACGTGGGACAAAGACAGCCGTCCAACACATTAGATTCCAAAGCACGTGCCCTTTTTATTGTTTTACATTTCTATCCTTTTCTTTTCTTATTCTATAGCTTTTGCATATGTCAATAATTCTTTTCGTACATGTACACTTATACTTGGCCTTTATTTTTGGTGTCGAATACTAGAAATTGAAAATCCGCCTGGTATGTGCTGTCGATCTCTAACTACTAATCTCAATTCCTATAATATTAACAACTAAGTCAGAGATCCAATAATAGATGGATGAGTTGTGCTTGTGCCCTACCCTGTCGTGGAATAATGGCCACCACAATATTTCGATTAGTGAAAATGAAACATGTTTGCTACAAGTTAATTTCCTTGGATCTAAAATGTTTGGTAAATTAATTGAACAATTATTTGGTCTGTTGGTCACCCTTTAGCCAATTCATCATTACTAGTCTCGTGGTACGCGCGTTGCGCGTATATCCTATATTGATGAATTTTTTTTTTTTAAATATATAAATAACATACAAAGCATGATTTTAGTCACAAAAAAATATTAAGTAAAAATTTGAGTTCTTCAAAATGATAAATATTGATCATGATATTGGCACACATATACAGAATTTTATTCATGATTTTGTCTAATAATATTTATTTAAGCAACAAACTAAATTAACGTACACAAATAAATTTATTAGTACTTTGAAATTAGAATATCTTATGAATATAGCTTTTGTCTTAGTAACCATGTATGTTATTATTTGTTACGTAGCAATCAATAAATATGGACAATTAAGTTAATACATTTGTTATAATATTATAATTGATTTCAAAGTTATAAATATTAGGAAAAATAATTAACTGCCAATTTTATCCTATTTGAAAGTTATTTTTTAGGGTAAAAAAATTTATTAATATTTCGCTATGAGGCTTTGTGCTTTTAAAATAATTGATATATATTTTTATTGATTAAAGAAATATAACAAAATGTCTTTTGCTCGAAAGAAAAAAAAAAGGTATTGTCTTCTTTCTACTAAAAAGAACTTGAAAATAACTTTCCTAATTTTTTTAGAAAAGCTCTTAGATCTTCAAAAGCTATGTATTTCTTGCTAAAACTGAAAAGTTGAATATGTTTAAACAGCTTTAATTTGAACATATTGAATGATGATTGGAGAATTTTATAGAGTACAATTTATTCCTTTATTGAGTTAGCTATATATAGGATCAATATTCATCAATTTACAAAATTTAAACCTTTTATTTTATATTCGAATATAACTTTTAGTAAGTAAATTTATATATTGAGATTAGGTAATTTTACCAAATAATAAAACCAAAAAGAAAATTGTGTGTGAGATTTAAGGTAAAAGAATTTAATCAAAAAGATCTCCTAAACCTAAAAGGTATTAACTACAAAATAAATACATTTAATACTCCAACATAGGGAGTAAAACGAATAGGGAAAAATTTAGGAAAAAATTTATTAACTTTCCTAGACGGTTAATAATAGGAGAATAATTAAATAGTCATTCCTTATAGGAGAATTAATTATATAATTATTCCTAAATATTAATGAAATACTCAAATTACTATTTTATCTAATGTGAACTCAATATTTTAAAGGGTAAAAAAGGCGAACGACATTTCGTTAAGGACCTTCGTGCTTTTAATATAGTATAGATAGGAGTTTATAGGAATAAAAAAATAGTACAATAGGTAAATTTTTTAATCTGTCTATAAATTGATGGGCAGATATATTTAATATTTATATTAATGAAAGATAATAAATATTAATAGAAAAAGTATTCAATACCTGTGCTGGTGAAAGATAAAATATATGAGTGAAATAGTCGGAGTGCACGCTAGTTAATTGTATACGGTTAAAATCGAGTATGTCCGATCTTATAGGCTCGAAGGTGATGCCCCGAGAATAAGCTCATAATGCACCGAGCTCGAGTTCGAAGACAAGGAGATCGATATATTCGCTGAGAATCGAGACCAAGCATGACCGACGTCGAGTAACGGAATAGCAAGATATCAGTAATTGTCACACCTCTTTTTTCACTACCCCCGGGTTAATGAAGGGGTAATAAGGGAGTTTTTCCAATTAAAGTGACATTATTCGGATTTGGGTTCATTTATTATTTCACAGTAGCCACCCGGATTTTTGACGATGCTCCGGGACACCGTTTTTGTTTTGAAAATCCCAAACCAAGGAAAATTTGACTCTGTTTTGATTTATCTGCGACCAGAAATTCGAGTAAGGAATTCTGTTAACCCGGGAGAAGGTGTTAGGCATACCCGAGTTCTGTGGTTCTAGCACGGTCGCTTAACTATTATTATTTGGCCTAAATTATCTGATTATTTACGTGTTTTAGCCTATTGCATATTTAAACTCTTTGAAATTTAGCCGCTTTTGATAAGTATGAATTTATCTTGAAAACAAGTCACGAGAACGTGCACTCGTTATGCTTTTGTACATGTTACAATTACGCCACATGAAATTCACCCGTAATTACAACACGTGATTTTAATATAGTTTTAAGTTGAGGTCGGGGACATGAGTTGTCACACCCGAGTGTAGATTACGCAGTCAAGACTATAATCATGACGATTTGATAATGCATGTTTTGAGGTGATATTCAATTATTCTTCACGTTTTCCATTTGAAGGAGCATTTTAGTTTTGAGATCGGTTAGGACGTTTATGGATTTATTTTGGACAAGTTACGTTGGCGTACACTTGTTATTTTTGTTATATGCGTTTTATTAGTGTTTGGAGTTAAGGGTCGGGGGCATGAGTTGCCACTCCCGAATTTGAATTTATGTATCGTGACCATGCCACACGAATTTATTCTAACTTTATGCATCAAAAATAGTTCAACATTAACTCAAACTCGCAATTAACAATGATGGACATTTTCCATAGAAATAAGTGAACAAATGCTCGTGCAGATAATTTACTCTTCGAACAGAAAACAACGGCCCAAGATTTGAAATTATATAAGAGAGTGTTATGTGAGAGATTTGAAGCAAAAAATGTTAAATTACATTGTAGAGTGCAGACAAAGGTGCATCCTTGACTCATAAATGAAAACATTCCGTAAAAGGAATTACTTAATTAGTAATATGATGCTAGTTCCCACAAATATTATATATAATAAGCAGAATACGTCATCATCCCATCCGTCAGTGGCATGCAACAAATAGACACCATCACAGCATCTCATAGACAACAGTATTGGAAAAACAGAGTGATTACATAGGTTTGCCCCGTAAAAGATTGCAAAATGATATACACGACAGCTAGTTATGACCACACAAAAAAGAAACATCTTAATTATAGAAACAATTTGTGAAGCACAAGTAAGAAGAACAGAATCACCTTTGCATCAGCCCCATGTAGTGTTACACGGTAAACAACTGAACTGATTTCAAAAGAGATAGATGACAAAGTTATACAAACGTTTCAAAAGAGCTTTGTTCAAGTTCAAAACATATTGGGCCATAATAGACTCTAATCAATGAGATTAATCAGAACCATGAGTCCAAAATCCCTAATGAAAAAACCAAAATGACTGATCGATACCGAATGAAAACAGTAAATAGCTGCTACAATTAGGGGGTTGATCCATTCCAATAAAACAAGAAATCACAAACTTAAGTCCTAAATAAAGCAAAATAATTTTGTCCTTTCATTGTCCAACAGGGAACTCATACCAATACTAACAGAAGCTTCAACTTTGTTATTAACACCACAACGCAACCCATAAAGTGCGACAGAGAAACTTGGGTGAGAAATTCTCTACGGCGACAAAATCCATAGAACCAAACCCAAATAATAACACCAATGATGTACTTTGAGGTAATGAATCACTGAACAAGTCAAACATGAGCATGTTTAAATCTGATGAACAATTTATCTTTACAAAATCACATAAGTGGAGATTGAACAACAGAAGCAAACTTCACTCAAGATTTCAAAAAAAAGAAATTTTATCATTCAAATAAGGCATGATACAAAGGAGTCGGAAACTTACCTAGCGTGAGAAAAGAAATCAATACTACAACTCCCAAATAAAGGCTTGACCGAAGAAGCAAGGAAATCAAGCTACAGACTCGGCAAAGTCGCAACGCAGCAGCAAAAATCAACGGCGATCAACAATAGCGACGAACTTGATTCAATTAAACCCATTTTGAACCAAAATCTAGAAGAGGAAACAGAGCTCTTTCGTCTATTTTATTTTTAGAAATTGCATCTCAGATCTGGCGTTCAAACCTTTTAATTCTCATAATTTATTTATTTTTTTCTAAAAAAAACGGCTTCAAATTTGTGTGAATAAGAAGATGAAGGAACGAGCAACAACACCGGGGTTTTGAAATGGAGGAGGCCAATTCTCTCTTCTTTAGGATGAAGATGAAGGGAACGGCTGGTGCTCTTCAAGATCAGGGATTTTCTTATTTCAAGAAGTTATTGTGTCTGTGGGTGATTTTGAGAAAAATGCGTGTAGGGGAAGGGGAATTTCTGATCTATTAGAGGGGGAACGGAAGAAGACCATCGAAGGGGAGTGGGGAAAACGGCGTTCTCTTCAGGTTGATAGGGATCAGCTCTTTAGCGATTAGGTCTAGGTCCTTTTGTCTAGCTTTTAAGTTTGTTTTAATAGATGAGGAAAAACGGGTCGGGTTGGCGGGTCGTGGGTTCTGGACCGGTTTTCTCTTGGGCTGAGTGGAATTGGTGTGATGGGTAAGTGTTGGGCCCAGAAAAGTTGGCCCAAATTCAAGTTCAAACTTTTAAAAAGCCACATTTTTCCTTCTTCATTAGGCTTTGCGCAATTAACCATTTAGACTCAAATCTTAATTTAAATTCTATTTTTTTGGCTAGCCTATTTATTTATTTTACCTAATGACGGACTAATGCAATTAATTAATTAATTAACCTACGAATGTAATTTTGATTTTTTAGAAGATGTATTTAATAATGTAACTAAATCCTAAAATGAAGTTTGAAATCTAACATGCTAATGAAATCAAGATTCAAACATTTTTTATGATTTTAAAATCATTAAACATGCATGGAATGCAACTAAATAAAGAGAAATTCCTAAAATTCATTAAAAATTATTTTTGATTATTTTTAGGAGTAATTTTCATGCGGGGCAAAAATTAGGTGTTCACAACTGCCCCTCTTTGCTCGAGAACATGAAGAGTTTTCGGGCAAAGATAATGAGCAACTACGAGAAATTTTTGCCCGTTTGGTACTCCATTTGGAAGCATTTTGAAAAAGTTTGACCAAAACTTGCTTCGGAGGTTGCCTACATATCCTTGGTTATAAAGGAATCAGGTCAGTGTAGTTCTGGAAGTTTTGGTAGCTGGGACTACCGGGAAGCTGTGATTTCACTGCTGCTTACTGCTTGCTGAGCTCCTTATTACACCAAAATCAAAATAAAAAAGACTAAACTAAACCTATCAACTATGAGTTACAAGAGTCCTATCTATTAGTCTGCTGAAGCCCGATCTTGAATCTTGGCTGCTTTTATACAGACTTGATCTGGACCTTGATGCTTGTTAGTTGTAGGTGCTGGTTCAATCTTCTTCAGCATTTCGGATCAAGAAGGGACATGCACTGCTTGTGACTTCAGTCTTGTCTTGAGCGGTCCACATTTTTTCCGCTTCTGTACTTTGGATTCGATTTTCTCTTTCCTCTTTTGTTTTATCATTTTGGATCGAAACTTCTTCTTTTGGTCGTCTCGAGTTCCAATGTCCTAAAAATGTAATCTGCACAAAAATCAAAACAAACGAAAGGAATTTTCTGCCCCAATTTTCACTAGGAAAATTTTGTGAGTTATTGTAAGGAAATCTACACTATTTTGTTACTGAAAGCGATGAAAAACCAGGAACGGTGCACCCCGAGTTATTGTAGACTAGGGAGTGGATACCCTATATCTCCAAGCAAGCTCAACTAGGGGTTGGAGACCCTATGTTGCAAAATAAAATCAATTAGAGATTGTATGCCCTATGTTGGAAAAGAAATCAATTAAGGAATGTATACCCTTAATTGGAAATAAAAACATCAATTACAGAATGTATACCCTTAAATGGCATCGACTAGGGAGCGTGTACCACCATGTCGGGAAAAGAAAATCAATTAGGGAATGTATACCCTTAATTGGAAAAGAAAATGTCAATTAGGGAATGTATACGCTTAATTGGAAAAGAAAAATATCAATTAAGGAATGTATACCCTTAACTGGCATCGATCAGGGAGCATGTACTCCCATGTCGGGAAAAGAAAATCAATTAGGGAATGTATACCCTTAATTGGAAAAGAAAACATCAATTAGGGAATGCATACCCTTAATTGGAAAAGAAAAACATCAATTAGGGAATGTATACCCTTAATTGGCATCGATCAGGGAGCGTGTACTCCCATGCCGGGAAAAGAAAATCAATTAGGGAATGTATACCCTTAATTGGAAAAGAAAACGTCAATTAGGGAATGTATACCCTTAATTGGAAAAGAAAAATATCAATTAGGGAATGTATACCGTTAATTGGCGTCGATCAAGGAGCGTGTATTCCCATGTCGGGAAAAGAAAATCAATTAGGGAATGTATACCCTTAATTGGAAAAGCAGAACATCAACTAGGGAGTGTATACCCTTAGTTGGAAAAGTAAAACATCAATTAGGGAGTGTATACCCTTAATTGGCATCGACTAGGGAGCATGTGCACCCATGTCGGGAAAAGAAAATCAATTAAGGAATGTATACCCTTAATTGGAAAAGAAAAATATCAATTAGGGAGTGTATACTCTTAATTGGAAAAGCGAAACATCAATTAGGGAATGTATACCCTTAATTGGAAAAGCAGAACATCAATTAGGGAGTGTATACCCTTAACTGGAAAAGTAAAACATCAATTAGGGAGTGTATACCCTTAATTGGCATCAACTAAGGAGCGTGTGCACCCATGTAGGGAAAATAAAATCAATTAGGGAATGTATACCCTTAATTGGAAAAGAAAACCATCAATTAGGGAGCGTATACCCTTAATTGGAAAAGAAAACATCAATTAGGGAGTGTATACCCTTAATTGGCATCGACTAGGGAGCGTGTGCAACCATGTCGAGAAAATAAAATCAATTAGGGAATGTATACCCTTAATTGGAAAAGAAAAACATCAACTAGGGAGTGTATACCCTTAATTGGAAAAGAAAACATCAATTAGGGAGTGTATACCCTTAATTGGCATCGACTAGGGAGCGTGTGCACCCATGTCGGAAAAAAAAAATCAATTAGGGAATGTATACCCTTAATTGGAAAAGAAAAACATCAATTAGGAAGTGTATACCCTTAATTGAAAAAGAGAAACATCAATTAGGGAATTTATACCCTTAATTAGAAAAGAAATCATCAATTAGGGAATGTATACACTTAATTGGCATCGACTAGGGAGCGTGTGCCCGCATGTCGGGAAAAGAAAATCAATTAGGGAATGTATACCCTTAATTGGAAAAGAAAACATCAATTAGGAAATGTATACCCTTAATTGGAAAAGAAAGCCTCAATTAGGGAATGTATACCCTTAATTGGAAAAGAAATCATCAATTAGGGAATGTATACCCTTAATTGGCATCGACTAGGGAGCGTGTGCCCCCATGTCGGGAAAAGAAAATCAATTAGGGAATATATACCCTTAATTTGAAAAGAAATCATCAATTAGGGAATGTATAGCCTTAATTGGCATCTACTAGGGAGCGTGTGCGCCCCATGTCGGGAAAAGAAAATCAATTAGGGAATGTATACCCTTAAATGGAAAGGAAAACATCAATTAGGGAATGTATACCCTTAATTGGAAAAGAAAAACATCAATTAGGGAGTGTATACCCTTAATTGGAAAAGAAAAGCATCAATTTAGGGAGTGTATACCCTTAATTGGCATTGACTAGGGAGCGTGTGCCCCCATGTCGGGAAAAGAAAATCAATTAGAGAATGTATACCCTTAATTGAAAAACAAATCATCAATTAGGGAATGTATACCTTTAATTGGAAAAGAAATCATCAATTAGGGAATGTATACCCTTAATTGGAAAAGAAAACATCAATTAGGGAATGTATACCCTTAATTGGAATCGGTTAGGGAGCGTGTGTCCGCACGTCGAGAAAAGAAAATCAATTAGGGAATGCAGACCCTTAATTGGAAAAAGTGTAGCTAGGGTTTGGAGACCCAATACCACTTCAGGTTTGAGCTATTTCAACAATTATTTTGAATAAATGCGGGAAAGAATTTTTGAGAAAACTTCCTTTTTGGAGTTGTTGCTGTAGAGCTGCTTCTAGCTCTTGCGCCTTTTTTTTGGTTGCACCTGCTTTTGCACGGTTGCTTTTAAGTTGCACCTGTTTCACATTTTCAAACAAAGAACAGTTTGTTAGTTTGAAACGGTGGTTGGTTTTGCGGCCTTGATTGTTTCAAGCTGCTTGATCTCAGCCCCTTTGACGAATATATCAACCATTTGCTTGTTTGCTGGTTGGGGATTGGGTTTCATCTCTAATCCCGGGGACCTTGGCTTTCCATGTTTTACCATGGCGATCGGTCACGTAGGACCCAACATTTTGTTTTGCCTTTGTAGGCCTTTCACTTGCTTTCCTTTTGGGTTTCCAGAGTATCGGGGGGAGTTTTGGCCCCTCAAATTCTGCTGCAACGGTTAGTCGCGGGACTTTCACGACCCGAAATCCCACCTTTCAGACCGTGACTGCGTCTAACGTTGAACCCGCTAGACAAGCCAACGTGCACAACACTTTGACATTTATAAAAACAACGTAACCGTAATAAAGCCAATTAATCTTCCAACCTCTACTGAAATATCTCAATTCCCTTAACTTTCAGCCTTTACCGACATTTCCAAATCACTTCAAAAGTTTTTACAGCAGAAAAGTAATAATATTTCCAAAACGAATA
>MDKH01062580.1:0-93032 GCA_005239495.1 Nicotiana undulata
CAGGAGACTCGAGGTATAATCTGCAGCGTCCGCAGATCTCCGAGTCCCCTTCCTATCTTGAAGGTTTAGTACTTGTAGATGAAACTATACGGTCTTTTATCTTGTGATGTATTGTGATATTCCGGGTTCTGGGGTATAGTAACTGTTTATGCCGAGCGGCGTCGACTTTATTATAATTTATTTCGCTTACTATTATTTTACCTGTTTATTCTAAATTTCGCTTAAGGTATAGGCTTACCTAGTCGTCTAGACTAGGTGCCGTCACGAGACCCAGTCAGAGGGAGAATTGGGTCGTGACATTTGGGAGCTTTGCCACACCCAGGTTGATGTAAGGTTGTGAAATTGAGAGGGGTGAGTCTGGAAGATTGGGCCTGATTGAAGGCTCCCTATAGAATAACTTATTATTTTCCTTTTTTCATTATTGTAATTCACTTATTATGGTCTGTAATAATTTGTAAACGAATGATTGGGGATGGATACTGAATATGGGGGTTATGCATGCCTTGCTTAGGTAATGGGTAGAAAACATGCTTATAGGACCTTACTTATTTGTGCATTAGATAACATGCATAGGACATGCATTTCACATATTAGAAATCCTGTTTTAGGACTTTCACTTTCAGCATGTTATTATACTCATTTCATGATTCTGATCAGTTAATAAACAAGCAACATCAACTGTCATAAAGTCATTGCTGCATTTTCATCTTAGAAACCATGTTTTTAAGAACTCCTACGTGCATTAGATATCCTGCTGCTTAAGATCTTTCACTCGTTTGAGTTGCAATTGTTAAAATGTCTAACTAGCCTGCTTAATCTAACAATCCCGTAAAATATGGTTAATTTGTTTGAAACATTTTCTGCAAGTATATATCCCTTAAAATCAGACTTAAATATGCATGTTCACCCTTTGATATAATTAGGAAATATAGGCGACGCCTAGGCAAACTTTAGGCCTAATGCATATTGAGATTAATTAACTGGGTTTAGATCAGACCAGTCCCCTTAAACATTTTACTTCTTGATGCTCGCCTTCTTATATTTCCTCATTGAAGTCATTTTGCTCTTGCTCTACTTTTAAAACAGTCTTGAAATTACGTATTTGCCTTCCCTAGAGCTCTCTGAATTTGTACGATTATGTTTAAACTACTGATTTTTTTCAAAATGCCTTATTCTGCTCAAAATCGTGCTATTTCGAATCCTTGTTTTGTATGTCTTTCAAGTCACTACATTTTGATACCATTTTACTACTCCTTTTGCTACAGTTATTCGAAAACTAATAACTATTACTCTATGTTGAGTGTAACGACCCAGTCCGTCGTTACGCAGTATACGCATCTATTCCCTTATTTCTATCTTGTAGTAGCTCAGTTAGACTGTTCATGAAGTGTTGGGGTTGGTTGGTTCGGGTTCGGAGGGAAGATAAAGTGGATTGAGACACTTAGTCTCTAACAAGAGCTTTAGAGTTGGAAAAGTCAACCCGAAGTTGACTTATTGGTAAATGACCTCGGAATGCGGATTTTATGGTTCTGATAGCTTTGTTAGGTGATTTAGGACTTAGGAGTGTGTTCAGAATATTTTTAGGATGCCCGGTGTAGAATTAGGCTTGAATTGGCGAAGTTAGTATTTTGGCGAATTCCGATTGATAGGCGAGATTTTGATCCGAGGGTCGGAATGGGATTCCGAGAGTTTCTATAGCCTCATTATGTCATTTTGGACTTGCCCGCAAAATTTCAGGTCATTCAGAGCTGGTTTGGTTGGGTTTTTGATCAAATGCGTGTTTCAGAAGTTTTTGGAAATCATAGGCTTGAATCGGATGAGAATTAATGGTTTTGATGTTGTTTTTGGTGTTTTAATGACTCGACAAAGTTTGAATAACCATGTTTGATATGTTCGTATGTTTGGTTGGGGTCCCGAGGGGCTCGGGCTTGAATTCGTGTGTTAAACGGAAAGTTGGAACCCAAATATGCAGCTGAAGCTGCTGCTGCTGGTGCAATCGCACCTGCGATGCTTGGGCCGCAGGTGCGGATATCGCAGGCGCGAGAAAGATGGCGCAGGTGCGAGGTTTGGTCGCTGGGGCGGAATGAAGATCGCACCTGCGAGGTCGCAGGTGCGGGAGATGGGGTCGCTGGCGCGGGCTCTGGGTTTTAAGTGAAGAACCGCTTGTGCGGTCAATATGTCGCCCCTGCGGGCCCAGTGTTGCGATAAAGATGCCGCAGGTGCGAAAAATGTCGCAAGGGCGGATGGAGGTCCGCACCTGCGATGTCGCAGGCGCAGGAAGATTATCGCAGGTGCGGGAGCTGGGCAACTTAAGTGGTGTTCGCAGGTGCGGTTGAAAGGTCGCACCTGCGGAGTCGCATGTGCGAGAAAGGCACTACTATTGCGGAAATACATGGGCAGAACCTATAAAAGGAAGCCTTCGCGAAATTAGTCTTCTTTCACAATTTTTACACACGGGTTGGAGGTTTTGAAGGGGTTTGAAGAGGGATTTCGTTGTTTCTTCAAGGAGGTAAGTTTCTTGGACTCAAAACTCGTTATATTGTGCATTAAGAACGATTTTAGGTTGAAATCTTTGGTAAAAACAGTAGAAAAATGGTGGTTAGGGCATGGGTTTAAGAGAAGAAGAATGGGGGTATTGGAGGAACATTTGAGGTCCGATTTTTGTGTTCTTGGTATGGTTAGGCTGGGAAAAGAAAAGGAACCTAATGTTGTGAAAATTTCTGACTTTCGAGACGTGGGCCCGAGGGCCGGGTTTTGACCGAATTCGGGATTTTTGGTATTTTTGCTAAATTTTGATTGGGGGATTGTTCCTTAGCACATTGTGACACTATGTAATTGATTATTGATAGATTTGGAGCATTTGGAGGCCGATTCTCGAGGAAAGGGCCCGACGGTGAGCCGGTTACGAGGTAAGTAACGGCTTTAACCTTGGAACTGAGGGGTTCGAAACCCCAATGTACATGCTAATTGATGATAGTTACTATGATACACTCTCTAAGTGACGGTCATATGAGTGTTGGTTGATTTGTTGTGGCCCGGCTTATTCCCAGGCACGGTTTAACTGTTGTTCCACCAAGATATCGGTACTGTGAAGGCCATTGATGCGTAGAATCTAAAAGAAAACATAACAAATATAAATGATAAGACTTCATGTCTATATGTGGAGACCATAAATGGCCCGTTACCGTTGTTTATATTGTGAACCTTACTTGTACATGCTCAGTCCTATTATTATACATGTATTCGTATTTCAGTCTCAGAAATCATTTATTTATCATGCATTGCCATTGTTTGGGCTGTTTACATAATGAGAGTGTTGTGAGGAGACTGGTAATTCTGACTGAGTATGGGCCTAGAGCCAAATGTTGAGATGATATACCCTTCGTGGGCTTGATATATATATAGCGCTTGGGCCATATCCTTGGCGGCCCCTCCGGAGTCTTTACACCCCCAGTGAGCGCACAGTTATTGAGGGATGGATTTCCCTGGACATGGATTTGTCCGAGATATGAGATATTGAGTGATGGATTTCCTTGGACATGGATTTGTCCGAGATATGAGATATAGAGGGATAGATTTCCCTGGCACAAATACTGTTTATGAGATATGGAGGGATGGATTTCCCTAGTACAGATTATGGATGAGTATGATATCCCGGAGATGGATTTCTCCGAAAGGCTGAATTGGCCTGCTCCCTCGGTACTTAGTGACTGAGTCACCACGTCGTACATGTTACGGGATGGATTTCCCTGGGCCAATGGCCAATTATGTGTACCGAGAGGACCACCTGTGAGAGTTGCATGCTACATACATGGCATTTATTTGTTATTCACGGATTTTGACTAAGTTCTAGGGTCATTTACATAACATGATTGTCACTGATATTCTCGGTTATTTCTGAAACATTCATTATTCGAATTGTTATTTACGGAGGTTGAGTTCGTCACTACCTCCTCAGACCGTAGGTTGTTTTCGTTACTTACCTGCACACTGTGTGTGCAGATCCAGGTGCACCGAGATTTGGCGCGGATCGGTGATAGCAGCTTATCTCTCAGAGCCGACGAGGTAGCAGCTGGCGTTCGCTGTCCCGTCCCTATTTTCCTTATTTTCCCTCCTGTGTTAGAAATTTGAAACTTAAAACTTCAGTATTATTTCTCAATTGTATTGATGTTAGTAGCTCATGACTGCGTGACTCCAGATCCTAGATTGATTGTTGGAGCCTGTTTTCTTCTATTAGACTGTTTTAAATGATTAAAATTTTCGTATTTCTATGAGTTGAGCCAATAATGAGTAAATTTCTCTAGTAAATGAATTGAGTATTGTTGTAGCGGTTGGCTAGCCTGGTTCCACGACAGGCGCCATCACAACCCGGAAACGGGTCGTGACATTGAGCCACTGTATTTTATTTATTTATCCTTTAAAATCATTTCAAACTCATGCTTTAACAACTTTCATCTATGTTTACTGAAAGCTTTTAATCATTGCCTATTTCTAAGTTTACTGCTGCCTTTAGCTATTGTATTCTGGTCACTTATCACTATTTTCGTTCAAAAAAATGGACTCCAATGATTTTCTGCTATGTTTTCTTGAAAACCATAATCACCGTACTTCTAAGTTTTACCATCACCTCTAACTGCTATATTTCTGAAAATCAGCTATTTTGAATCACTCAATCTCAATTAAATCCTCTGCCTTCATTAAGTTTTCCAAATCAGATCCTTCTTGATTTACTGTTTAACCCAAAATTCTTGTTTTAAACTCCTCATTGAGACTTTAAGTGTGTTTGAGATGTGCCGATTATATGTCTACCTGTGGAGGGATCTATGAGCCTTTATTTTCCCCCTATGTGTTCCTTCGTATGTGAAGTCTTACTTGTTATGCATGTCGCCTAGTATTTTATCCTTTAAGCCTAGGGGTTCAGCCTAGCACTCACATTGTAGGATTAGTAGTCCTAAACTCCCTCCAAGACTCATAGGATGGGACGGGTAATGGCACACTATAAGCTTTCGTGACCAACACATGCGCTTTAAATAACCTTACGGGGTGGGAAGGGTAGAATACGGATATGATGACCGGTGCGCTAATACCACGTGTAGCCGCCTCCTCGAGGTGTGACATACCGGGTATTGCATTGAAGTGATCCGTATTACTTTAAACCTAGGACAATTCTTTTCAAATGTTTATGTTATTCAAACACATTTAAAGATTTTCATACTTGTTTTAAATCCCCTCATATGTGAACCTTACTTGTTACTTGATCACCGTCCAAATTCACAAAACTAATTGGCTGGGACCCACAGTTGTGGATCTTGAGGGGTGCCTAATACCTTCCCCTTGGGATAATTTCAAGCCCTTACCCAATCTATGGTAACGCAAACTAGTTCATGAGTTATCAACTCTAGGTTCCCTAACGCACCATAAAAATTGTTAGGTGGCGACTCTTCCTTAAACCTCTTCCGTTAAGGAGTTGTCCACAATGTCATAGACCGGATCTCTCCGTACCTAACCCGTGCGATAGAAAAAAGGGGCGCAACACAACTGAGATGAATTAGTGGAAGAATTTCAATTGGTATGATATATTTTTGGTATGTGATTCAGAGTTGAGGGCGAGGTCCTCGTGATATTTGTGATTCGATATATTTGGACCGAGCTGAGTACCGCGGTGGAAATTTTTAACAGGATGGAATCCTTGTGATTTGTTCGTATGCTTTGTTTCTGCCTTATTATATTGCTTTTGGTAAGTCAGTATTTACAGAGAGTTGTGCCTATGGGCTTGTTTGATAGTTCCCTTATGTGTTTCTCTTTTCATATTCAGTCATGTTCGCGCTGTAATTATTGAGTTTTAGTCTACGAGGTGGTGCCTAGGTGGCATTAAATGTGACTTGTTAATCCGGAAAAATAATTATGAGGTCTTCATGCCTCGCGTCTTGTTGTTAATAAAGTGGAGGTTTGAGATGAGATTTTGTTAACATGAGGTTAATTGATAATGTTGTAATCGATTATGAACAACTATCAAGACCAGAGATGTAGTTATGCCAAACATATTATGTGTTTCATGTACAGATATCATTATGATAATGCACTCCTTGTAATCCTGAGATTAGTTTTATTGATATATAAATTGTGATGCTTCTTTGGGTTGTGGATGTGTTGTTAGGAGTTGTTTTGGTGTTACTCTGACATGTGGATAGGGCCAATTGCAGGGGAGACTCTGCCAAAATTTCTGAAAATTTTACGAGTTAGTAAAATTAGGAGATTGAGATGTGAAAAAGAAGAGATAAGTTATGTTATGTGTTTAGGGGCGGACTTTACTTCTCATTCGAGGACGAATGATCCTAAGTGGGGAAGATTGTAACACCCCGATTTTTTTTAAAGTACTTAAGCACTATTAAGAAAGTCGATGTATGCTAATTATATCATTTTGTGTGACGACGAGGACTGTTATTATGATCGATATCAATTGGATATTATAATAAGTGTATGAGGCATATTATAAGTGATGTGGGGTCTAAGGAGAGTCCTATGTCTAAGTCAAGTTGGAAAATTTCATGATAGACTAAAGTTTCAAATGAGTACGCACAAGACCTTACTTTGGACAATCATATATACATATATATAAGAACTTTTTGACTCACAACCTATCAAATGAAATTTCATCGAGTCTAGTTTGTAACACTTCAAACCGTTTGTCATTTGGACACTCCTACAAGAAGTTATGGACAAATTACCAAAAGTTGGCAAACTTTACACTACCGCGCCGCCCCACGCGGCGCGGCTGTGCAAATTCTGGATTTTTCTTGGAACCCGACCCTATTTTGATATAAGACTTCGAGGGTTATTTTCCCACTTCATTTTGGGCTGATTTTTGAGCTCTTCTCCACTCTCTTAAGCCCTCCAACTTCTCCCATCTTCAAGGTGAGCCCTACTAATTTGGTGTTTCATTCAATAAATTCAACCCTAAAACTAACTCAATCCACCATCATATTTTTAGATCTTCAAGAAATATCTTCAAGAATTCAAAGGAGGGTTTTGCAATATTCCTTCCAAAAGGTAATCCTACACCCTTAGACTTAAATATATCGATTTATTGTGGGAATATGAATATGAATTAAGTATTGAAACTCTTGGTATGGTGATTGGAAGACATACATTCCTAATCTAAATACATAATTATTGTAGAGATTGAGAGGTGATTATTTGATGAGATTTTGTTGGTTGGGTGTGGGTGGATGATCATACATGTGATGTTCGAAGTTATATATTATTTAAAAATGAAGGTGGGATAATTTTTTGGAAAATGGTGGTAGTTGGATGAACTAATTGTATGGTTATGAGATTTAAAGATTTATGTCTACTAGGTGTTTGATAAAATGTCTAAATGACTTACTGTATAGAAACCTTGCTAATATTGGTGCAATTGTGTTGCATTGTTGTAGATTGAAATTTTGTTAGTGTGGTTGACCATTGTAGTATTATTAAGGGACGAATTTCAGATTTTAGCCGTCCGGAGGCCTTTTTATCCGAGAAGTCCATTTATTAGTACCGGGTTGTCTTCTTTGAGGTAAGTATCTTGCCTAACCTTGTGTGGGGGAACTAACCCTTAGGATTGAGTATTCTTTGTTGATTGTAGTCCGTGTATGCGAGGTGACGAGTGCGTACTCGGACTTATTTGCTAATAGATTGACTTTTTAGGATTCATAGGTTCTTATGTTACCTGTGTATGAGTTGTAATTATTACATTTGAATCATTGGTTGTTAATTTCATGCTTTCCTGCTTAAATTATAATTACTTGCTTTTGGATTCCTTCGTTGGCTATTTGATCTTAATTGACTTAACTGAATATTTTACCACTCTTATCTTCATGCCATATTTGCTTCCTAAAACTGCCAAATTGACTATATTAGTGTTATCTAGCTTTATAGTTGTTTAGCCGTAGCTAGGACATTCGTTCGTTGGTGTCAAGCATGCCCGTGAGTCTTACATTGTGATCTATATGATTTTTTCCTTATGTGCTACCTGGGTCTAGTTGATAAATATTTATGTTGTTGATATTTGTTTGATGTTGCCTATTACTGGGCCTTTGTTTAAGCTGAGATTTATTCCGTAAAGTTAATTTTTTATGCGATATTGGTTATAGCTTCTTCCCTTGCCGGGATGATGTTGTTTTCATTGTTGACTCCCTTGCCCGGATGGTATGGTTTCTGTTATTGTTTATGCTGTTAATAATATTGTTTGCATTGTTGACTCCCTTGCCGGGATGTTGTGATTTATGGTTCTTATTGTTGATTTCCCTTGTCAAACTGTTGTTTATGTTATTTTAGCACAAGGGGACATTTCGTGCCATGTTTATGTTATTTAGCACGAGGGGACATTCTGTGACATGTTTATGTTATTTAGAACGAGGGGACATTCCGTGCCATGTTTATGTTATTTTAGCACGAGGGGACATTCCGTGCCATGTTTATGTTATTTTAGCACGAGGGGACATTTTGTTTCATGTTTATGTTATTTAGCACGAGGGGACATTCCGTGCCATGTTGATGTTATTTTAGCACGAGGGTAAATTCACTGCCATGTTTATGTTATTTAGCACGAGGGGACATTCCGTGCCATGTTGATGTTATTTTAGCACGAGGGTAAATTCACTGCCATGTTTATGTTATTTAGCACGAGGGGACATTCCGTGCCATGTTTATGTTATTTTAGCACGAGGGGACATTCCGTGCCATGTTTATAATATTTTAGCATGAGGGGACATGCCGTGCCGTTTCTATTTATTTATTGTGAGGATGAGAGTAAAAGCACGAAGGGTGATGTGGTGCACTTGTCTTTGCCTTATTATTTCTGTTGTTCCTGTTTGATATTTACTGCACTTGTTTAAGAGTTAATATTACGTTGTTTTAATTTTGTTATTCATACTGATCTCTTACTGCATTTATAGACAATGACTTGATGTTCCCCTATACAGCATGGCAAAGTTTTGAGTTACGGACTGAGTTCCGATATATTTACCTTGAAGAGATTATGATTACGAGATTTTACTGAAAAGTATTATTGAAAAAGTAATGGTTTCGAAATGATTATATCTGAAGGACTTTTACATCGAAGGTATATTTGAAAAACACTCGTCTTGCATAAAATAATATTTGGAGGTCATTTATTGGGAAAGCATCTTTGGAAGTTTCATATTTTGAAAGAAACAATATTTTTACGAAAATTTCTCTATTAAATATACTTATATATACTTTTGTAGAAAACATGTTTTCAAAGGAAATCTTTCTATACTAAAATGATTATATTTGTAAAGTTTTTCATGTGAACTGCTATTTAAAGGTTCCCGCGAGTTTATGGATTTCAATGGCTAAGGCTCAATGTGAACAAACAGACATAGAGTTGAGATATTGGTGTTCTCTATTGCATTGTGCTTTCTTCCGGTTTGACTTGTTCTGCTGTCCATCTTTCCGTGTATTTTTATGTCGTTTCGTGGTTAATTTCTGTAACTTCCCTCTGCATTATACTGTCATTGTTGTAAATTATACCATGAATTCTTAAATAGCTGTAGCGTTTGGTTATTTCTATATTCATGTCAGTTATTTTGTAGACCAATGGTGTCTTGACTAGTCCTCGTCACTACTCCACCGAGATTAGTCTTGATACTTACTGGGCACCGCTGTGGTGTGCTCATACTACACTTCTGCATATTTTTGTATTCAAATCCAAGTATATATTGTAGTAGTTGCGTGGATGATTGCCGGAGAGACTCAAGGTAACTTGTTGCTGCGTTCGCAGGCTTCAGAGTCACCTTCTTATAAGTAGTATTGATGCACTGTTGTATTTATTTTCAAACAACTGTATTTAGAAGTCGTAGGAGATTCGTAGAGCTTATGACTTGTATTACCGGTTTTTTGGATGTTTGTAAATTCTGTCAAGATTCTTTATCGATACTGTTAGTTTCTTGTTATTATTATTGTTATTCAGTAACTGTTAGGCTTACCTAGTCCCTAAGACTAGGTGCCATCACGATACCCAACGAAGGAAAATTTGGGGTCGTGACAGTTTTTGTGGGTAAAGCTATAAAACTCCCTTTAAAGAAGGCATAAAACTCTGTCCAAAAAGTATTTAGGCTACATGCTACTATCCTCTATACGATGCATATCGGCCGTAGCAGTTCTAACAATTAAATCCGAAAAGAGTCCTACCAAATAACAACTTTGTTGGATCGATGTGGGTGTAATTCAAATAGAAACAACAAATAACTAAGTTTGTATGTATTAAGACATTTTTTAGTGAGAGAAAATCTCTCCTCTCTCTACTACCTATCATCTTTATTATTCCTCTAATTCACAATCTATGTCCAAACTACTCATAAAGCCTTCATTAATGGAGGACTCTATACCACCTAAACCTCCAGACCCAAAAACAAACACAAACGGACAAAGTGGAAAGGAAATCGCATTCTCATACAAGGAAAATCTCCTCTCCCAAGATCCACTTAACTTCAACCAAGATCATCAAATATCTACACTCCCAATAGTAAAGGACTACAAGGAAGACATGCCACAGTACATGGAGCATTCAGAGGCAGAAAAGGAAGAGCATGCAATTACTCTTACACCTGAAGATTTACAACGCATCTATGATCCTTGGAAATTTCGTCATTATCAATTTATGTGGTAAGCGTATCCTTCACCAGTATTTGAAGAAAAAGATACAGGATCTTTGGAAACCTACAAAACTTTTTTCTTTAATCGATTTAGGCAATGATGTTTTCATAGTAAAATTCACTCAGGAATCAAACATGGTTAAAGCTCTATATCAAGGTCCTTGGTTTATCAATGGCCATTTTTTATCCGTTAAGAAATGGGTACCAAACTTCGTTGCTACTAAAGAAAAATTAAACATCTCCGCAATTTGGATAAGATTACCCTAACTACCTACTGAATTCTACGATATCAATATTCTGACAAAGATCGGAAACAAAATCGGTAGATTATTAAAAATTGATGCCTGCACTTCAGCAACCTTAAGGGGTAGATATGCTAGACTTTGTGTACAAATCCCAGTTGATTATCCTGTTAAGTCTTCTATCTCCATAGGCAATCACAAACAGCCTATATACTACGAGGGATAAAACTTCTTATGTAAAGATTGTGGCAGGCTAGGCCACACCCTTACTAATTGTAGCTACTCACTAGTGAATACTAATATAACTAACACTGACATGATCTGTAAAGTCATTAACACTAATCCTTCTTTGCAAAAAGAAGATGAACAATGGAATATTGTTACTTTCACTAAAAGGAGAAATCGACATAATAGTTACAAAAAACAACCTAGCAACCCTTTCTCAATTATTTAAGATGAAACAAAAGACATGAAAATGGGAAATTATGATAGTAAACGTAAAATGAACACCAATACGCAGAAACTTGTTTACAAAGAAAAGGCTACCATGTACAACCACAATAGCACTAAAGACAAAGGATCGAAAATACAACTAGATAACAAATTCAATATTCTGAATATTAGCAAAGAGAACTTTCTGACACAAAACTACTATCCTAACACTAGTTGTCACGACCCCAAATCCTAACATGCCGTGATAGCGCCTATTGTGGAACTAGGCTAGCCAACCATCACTTTACTACGCATTGGTTCTTTTAAAATAGTTCGAAATACAATGATAAACAGCAAGCATAGCAATAAAATAAATTATTTAAATCTTAACGCCCCAATTATAGTCTAAACAGAACCTAAACAAAACCTCCCAAGACTGGAGTCAATGATCATGAGCATATACAAAGAAATAACCCTAACTCTGCTAATGTCATAATAAATGTCTATGAATCAATTCCGAATACTAATCAAGGAAGGGGAATGGAGAAGTTGTGAACGCTGGACAGCTACCTCGAAATCCCGTGAACTGCTGCTAACGAACAAGCCAGCTACTGCTCCAAATCGATACCTGGATCTGTGCACAGAGGCACATGGAGTCTATATGAGTACGCCAACTCAGTAGTAATGAAACTAAATCACAGTCTGAGAATTATAAAACACACAGTACATATACACCAATTCAAAAAAACCAGTAAAACACCAAGTCACCATAAAATATTCGTCAAGTACATAAGTTCGTAAACCAAATTCCAGAAATCCTTTGAAATAAGTATAATTTCAGTATATCTCAGTAAATCTCTCAATAAAATCCAATTTGAAAACAAGTGGTTTGTAGTTCAAAAACTCAGTAAAAATCTTCATAAAACTGCCCCTCGGGCCATAAACATTTCTCGTAAAAATTTCTTTCAGTATCAGCCCATCAGGCAACCTCACAATCACTCAGCTTAAGCCCCGCGGGCATCACTCATTAGGTACATGCGCTCACTGGGGTGTGTACAGACTCCGGAGGGACTCCTACAGCCCAAGCGCTATAACAACATAGGCCTGAAAGACTCTCACAATATAGACCTGAAAGCCTCTCACAATATAGGCCTGAAAGTCTCACTCAGTCAGACACTCTCGATTTTCCCTTAGGCCATAACATACCGAGTTCTCGACCCAAAACAGTATTTCATTTTCAAGAAATAGTATCAAAATACTCTGAGTGTCAAAACAATTTCACAGGAAAAGACTGAGCGTAAAATCATAATATATCAGTGAGGAAAAATATAGTAAACACAACCCCCAAGGGGTAAACAAGTCGGCACTAAGGCCCCAAACATGGCTTACAACCCAAATCATATCTAGTATATATAGTACTATTGGAAATAAGCTTTAGAAAGTCATTTTGCAACTCAATAGTCGCCTAAGTAAGGAATATATCTCCAAAGTTTCAACCTTTGCCTTTTAAAACCCGTGAAAGGGTGCATAGTCCGGGGTTTCATACCCTCAGGACAGAATTTAAAGACATTACTTACCTCAAACTAGCCCGGAAACTACTCTGCAATATGCTTGCCTCTCGAATCAACTCCCGAGCGCTCCAAATCTACCAAGTCAGATTTATATCATCAAATTATGCTCAAGGAATAAATTCCAATTGTAAAATATCGAATTTAGCTCAAATAGTCGAATTTGGTAAAAACCCGACCCCCGGTCCTGCGTCCTGAAACACAGAAATTTTTTATACCAAAATGTTCTTCGTCCTCTCACGAGTCTGTACATATAAAGAACACCAAAATCGGAGTTCGTTTGACCCCTCAAATCGACCCCTAAAGGTCTCATAATCTCAAGCCCTAACTTCCCCTTTGTCTACTGATTTTCCATAAATTTACACTGGTACTAAGGTCTTAGATCACCTACAATTGAGTTATTAAGTCCAAAAAGCTTACCTCAATAATGCACAACCTTTTTCTTCTTCAAAATCCCTCAAAAACCTCGGAACCGATACAACAATGGTAGAAAAAGGGTTAAAATTCGCGAAGGCAGGTTTGTATACTTTCTGAACAGTGGTTCCGCACCTGCGGCCACTTAAGCGCACTTGCGGAACCGCACCAGCGACTTTCCTTAAGCGGGCAAACTTCTGCACCTGCGCCCTCTTCTCCGCACCTGCGACATCGTAGGTGCGATCCTCCTCCCACACCTGTGATCCTCTACTGATACTTTCAATTCCGCACCTGCGGTGCTCTGCTCGCTCCTACGGGCCCGCACCTGCGGTCAAACTTCCACATGTGCGGTTACACCAGCACCAACAGCTGTAGCTGTATATTTCAAGTTCCAAAATTCCCGTTAACCATCCGAAATCAATCCCGAGCCCCTCGGGACCCCAACCAAATATACCAACACCTCACATATGATCATTCAAACTTAGTTGCACTCTCAAAACACTAAAATTAACATCGAAATACCAAAATCGCCCCGGATTCAAGCCTAAGAACTTTGATATTTCTAAAATCCACCAATGATGCCGAAACTATCCAAAACAACTCCGATTGACCTGAAAATTTGCAGACATATCCAAAATAACATTACGAATCTGTTCCAAGTGTCGGAATTCCATTCCGACCCCGATAGCCTATTTTCCACTGCCAACCAAAAATTGCAAAAAACTAACTTTCGCCAATTCAAGCCTAATTCTACACCGGACATCACAAAATTATTCTGAACACACTCCTAAGTCCCAAGTCACCTAACGAAGCTATCCGAGCCAAAAACATCCGTTCCGAGGTTGTTTATCAATAAGTCAACTCTCAGTTGACTTTTCCAACTTCAAGGCTATTTTTAAAGACTAAGTGGCTAATTTCTCATTATAATCATTTTGATTCCAAGCCTACCAACTCTAACACATCAAATACGGTATAACCAACCTATAGCAAGTCAATAGCAGTAATTATAGTGCAGGTTCTACGTAACGACAGACTGGGTCATTACCTTCTCCCCCTCTTAAACAAATGTTCGTCCTCGAGCGAGTCTAGAAACATACCTGGAGTCTCAAACAAGTGAGGATATTTGCTCTGCATCTCCCGCTCAGTCTCCCAAGTAGCCTCCTCCACTGGCTGACCTCTCCACTGCACCTTCACTGATGCTATCTCCTTAGATCTCAACTTTCTGACCTCACGAGCCAACATAGCTACTGGCACCACCTCATATGACATATCACCCTCGAGCTGAACCGTGCTGAAATCTAGCACATGAGACGGGTCACCAACATATTTCCTGAGCATCGACACATGAAATACTGGATGAACGCTCGACAAGCTGGGTGGTAAAGCAAGTCTATAAGCCACTTCTCCAACCTTCTCAAGTACCTCAAAAGGACCAATAAACCGAGGACTTAGCTTTCCTCTCCTTCCGAACCTCATAAAACCCTTCATGGGTGACACCTTCAGCAGTACCTTGCCACCTTCCATAAAAGACACATCCCGGACCTTCCGGTCCGCATAACTCTTCTGCCTAGACTGCGTCGTGCGAAGTCGCTCCTGAATCAACTTCACCTTCTCCAACGCATCCTGAATCAAATTTGTGCCCAATAACTTAGCCTCACCAGGCTCGAACCAACCAACCGGAGATAAACACATCCTACCATATAAAGCTTCATACGGGGCCATCTGAATACTGGATTGGTAGCTGTTATTATATGCAAACTCCGCTAGTGGCAGAAACTTATCCCATGAACCACTAATATCAATTACACAAACCCGTAACATATCCTCCAATATCTGAATAGTCCGTTCCGACTGCCCGTCGGTCTGAGGATGAAATGCAGTGCTCAACTTTACATCAGTACCCATTCCTTTCTGTACGGCCCTCCAAAACTGAGATTTGAACTGAGTACCTCTGTCAGAAATGATAGAAACCGGAACTCCATGCAACCGGACAATCTCCTTAATGTAAATACCCGCTAACCGCTCTGAAGTATAAGTAGTACTGACAGGAATGAAATGTGCGGACTTGGTCAATCTATCCACAATGACCCAAATAGCATCAAAACCATTCGAAGTCCGTGGAAGCCCAACTACAAAGTCCATAGTAATCCGCTCCCATTTCCACTCTGGAATATCTAACCTCTGAAGTAATCCACCTGGTCTCTGGTGCTCATACTTGACCTTCTGGCAGTTGAGACACCGTGCTACATACTCAACAATATCTCTCTTCATCTGCCTCCACCAATACTGCTGTCTCAGATCCTGATACATCTTTGCGGCACCGGATGGATAGAATACCGCGAGCTGTGAGCCTCTACTAATACCAACTCTCGAATACCCTCTACATTGGGCACACAAATACGGCCCTGCATCCTCATAACTCCATCATCACCAATAGTCACATCTTTGGCATTACTCCGACGAACTCTATCCTGAAGAACTAACAAGTGCCGGTCATCATACTGGCGAGCTTTAATCTGATCATAGAGAGAAGACCGGGAAGCCATGCTAGCTAATACCCGCGGAGGGCCTGACAAATCCAACCTCACCAACTGACCCGCTAAGGCCTGAAAATCAAGTGCTAAAGGTTGTCTACTACTGAAAGGTATGCTAGACTCCCCAAACTCTCGGCTCTGCGACTCAAGGCATCGGCCACCACATTGGCCTTCCCCGGATGATACAAAATAGTCAAGTCATAGTCCTTGAGAAGCTCCAACCATCTTCTCTATCGCAAATTCAAGTCTTTCTGCCTTAGCAGATACTATAAGCTACGATGATCAGTGTAAATCTCACACTGCACTCCATACAAATAATGCCGCCAAATCTTTAAGGCATGAACAATAGCAGCTAACTCAAGATCATGCACTGGATAATTCTTCTCGTGCTCCTTCAACTGTCTAGACACATAGGCAATCACCCTACCGTCCTGCATCAACACCACTCCCAAGCCAACTCTAGAAGCATCACAATAGACTGTGTAAGAACCCGAACCAGTAGGCAAAACTTGTATCGGAGTTGTGGTCAATGCTGACTTGAGCTTCTGAAAGCTCTCCTCACACTCGTCGGACCATCTGAATGGAGCACTCTTCTGGGTCAATCTAGTCAACGGTGAAGCAATAGAAGAGAATACCTCCACAAAGCGACGGTAATATCTCGCCAAACCAAGAAAACTCCTAATCTCAGTAGTTGAGGACGGTCTGGGCCAACTCTGCACCGCCTCAATCTTCTTCGGATCAACCTGAATACCGTCACTAGACACCACGTGTCCCAAGAAAGCTACTGAACCAAGCCAAAACTCACACTTGGGGGATTTTTCATAAAGTTTCTCCTCCCTCAATCTCTGTAACACAATCCTCAAGTGCTGAGCATGCTCCTTCTGGCTACGAGAATATACCAGAATGTCGTGAATGAACACACTGATGAAAGTATCAAGGTAAGGCTGAAACACACTATTCATCAATTGCATGAACGTTGCTGGGGCATTGGTCAGCCCAAATGACATAACCAGAAATTCATAATGACCATATATGGTCCTGAAAGCAGTCTTCGGAATGTCAGAATCCCGAATCTGCAGCTGATGACACCCATACCTTAAGTCAATCTTGGAGAACACCTTAGCTCCCTGAAGCTGGTCGAATAGGTCATCAATACGGGTCAAGGATACCGGTTCTTCACCGTAACCTTATTCAGCTGTCTATAATCACACTACAAAAAAATAGGTAAATAGCGGAGGTTATAATTGCAAATTGCGGAGTTCATGAACCTCCGCTATTTGCTGTCACGACGGTTGAGCAGACCCCGCAGTAAGCATCGCCACTATTAATTGCGGCAGTTAAATGCGGGGGTTTTTCGAACCGCCGTGACAGCAAATAGCGGAGGTTCAAAACCTACGCAAATTGCAATTTTTAACCTCCGCAATTTCATAAGCAAAAGTAGATTATTATTTTTAAAATTTAATATTTTTTTGAGTTTAGGGGATGTAACCCCCCGCAATTTCCTATGTGTACACCATAGGATCTAAACAATTTCTCTTTGGGGTTTTAATTATCCGTATCTATTTTTAAATATATTATAGAATTGATTTTTATCATCAATTTGCCATACCCTTTCCCTAATATCAATTGAAATATTTATGCTTAAACCAAAACATTAAAATTAAGAAACATCAATACTTCATTAACCATGAAAAATACTATGACAGAGTAGTTCATATCTCATCAAGCTAAATTAGAACATAGTTAACCGTCTATATTAGTAAGCTATTACATTGTCCTAATACATCCACTTCAATTAAATTGAATCTCAATGGTCACTTGGATTACTAGCGCCAGAATATCTTCTTGCATCCGCTGGTGAAGCGGGTCCACTACCTGCATCACTTGGCTGCAGCAAAAAGTATAAAAATAAAAACACAAGTTCATCTTCAATTTTGAAGAGTTATTCAGAAAAAAGTAAAATTCCAAACCTACTTTATAAGGTACTATGAAATCAAAACAAGTTCTTTCCTTACACCAAAAATAAAAGAACTTAGCATATCGTTGTAGAAGTAGAAGCAAAGATCCCAGCAAATTGTTCTGGTATTGACCCTTCCTTATTATCATGTATGCTTTGAGAGTATTCATCAATTGATTGTACTTCTCTTGGCATCCAGAAGAAGAACATCCAACATTATTACTCACAATTCTAATATTACCAGGACGAAGATTTGTCTCTCTGAAAGTATTGCTTGGAGTAGCTCCTAATCCCAAACATCTCACCCTTCCAGGATGTTCTTTGCCTAGCACCTTACCAACAACATCATTTGGAGAAATTTCAGACTCATCCACTGTACTTTCACTCATTGCTAGCTCAATCTTTTCCTAAACACAATACATATAAAAAAATATCTATTAAAATTCATTGGAATTGGAATGAAGTAGACTCAAGCTTCAGCTGACAGAGTCCAATAATATACCCTTAACAAACCCACAAGCCCATTGAACAGCCTAACCATAAAAATGACGATATTAAGCAACAAGATTCATCGTGTTATACGCAGACACCAAGTGTGGCAAATATGTATGTCCACATTTATCTTCAAATCACATTTGGTGTAATTTAATCTTCTCGTTAATTGAATTAACATTGTTTAATGATGCATCAGTTGATACGAGAGTAAAGGTGAGACAAACTGGACCAAAAGCAGAAAGAAAGAAACCAGCAAAGAAGAACGTTCGTGATTTGTCTTCTGCATCTCAAGACAAATCGTATATGATCTTTCTAAAACCATCATGAGGCTTCGGAAGCAATGATTTATAGTTCAGAGATTATCTCAAGATGCAACATTTGTTTAATCTTTCTGCTACCATCATGTGATTTACGAGGCAATGAAGTATAACGTCCAGATCTTCTCAAGGTACATATGAACAATATTGAGCACTTCTACGTGATTCTGTAGCCTACCGTATGATGTACCATTTGAATCTTTAAAGACACGTACATACAGCTACAAACATCAAACCTTCAAACGTAAACTATTTTATTTGGTCTTACTTTAACAAAATATTTGTTCAGAAATACAAGGCAAAGGGTAGTGTGAAGGAAAATAAGTTGTTGAATTACAAGCCTTAGAAAAAGCATATATCCTACTGTTCAAGATACTAGGTACAAGTGAAAGGAAAGTAGACATATGTTTCCTCTTTCTACTAGACCTTTGGGATGGGTTGAAAATATTAACACGAGTATACCCTTAACAAACCAAATCAGACATGTAGGTACAAAATAAATCTAAGTAAAGGAGAAAAGCAATACATACTTGTTGAAGTCCCATGTCGAAAAAAGATGCAAGGTAAAGTTTGTGACTTACACATATTTCTTTTGCCTCCTCATTTACATATGATCCATCTTGTTTCGTATGTGTAGCAAGATAAAGTTGTGCTCATCCAGGTTTAATTCCTGTCTCAGCCATCTATGTATGAAAACAAAATAAGTTAGAATAGTTTAATAAAAGTAAAAGAAATAGATACAATATCTAAAATTTAAATAGTAAACTAAGGTAAATAATGTAACATAGTTCACCATTTCAGCCCTTCTTCTAGAATTAGGTTTGGAGTCACCAGTGTATGGAACTATTTGTTTCTTCTGATTTTCAGCATTTTTTTTACACATGTTCTAACAATAAGATACATTTCAGTCAATTATATAAATGAATAATCATATTTTTATGCATTTCAATGTGATGTTTCAGAAAAATACCTGAGTTTCTTCTTTATGACGGTAGTTCACAAAGGAACCCCGGTAATCCTGACTAATACCTATCGGAACATTATTCATACTCTCATCTTTGGTTTTAGTTGGGTCTTTAAACTCATACCACAACTTTCGTCTACTTGCAACCAACTTCTTTGAAATAGAGCGATAAACATATCCTCGTGCAACTTCCTCAATGGTCACAAAACAGAAATGAGGCTTCAAAAATAAATTTTGAGTAATTATCAGTACCATAGTGGTTAGTTTATCTTTTATATACAAATATAAAAACAAAAGACAAAATAGAGATATAGTTATAAAGATATATAATTTATACCTTTATAATGTTATTAAAGCAATCGTTAAAGTATGAATTACGCATATCCGGCCATTTATCAAAGCCAATTGGAAACATGGTACAGTCAGTTGCTAAAATTCCACATACGCCTGCAAGAAGGTCTTGTGCTTCGGCAATCGGATCCAAGCCATCAAACTCCACCTCTGCATTAGACTACAGAAGAAGGGCACAAACATCAAGGATGCAGGTAAGTGGGTTGTCTTCTACATCAAAAGAAACTATTGAGTAGAAATGTAACACGGGATTCTCAAGATATTGCAAGCTATATATATACCATATGTCAAAAGGCTAGCTAGAACTATCAGAAACAATTCAACATATATGCCTATACAACAACAAAAGGATAATGATTACCTATTCCATCGACAGTCTAATGATGTGAAGATTCACGTTTACCACGCTTATTGGATGTTGCTTGTGCTGATGTGGGATTAATTGGAGGTTGAAATGAAGGCGTTGTCTGTCCCGTGGCCTGAAATGAAGGAGTTTGCAGTGTTGTAGCCTGAAATGAAGCGGTTTGCTGTCTTGTGGGTTGAAATGAAGGAGTTGGTAGTGATGTCGCATCAAAAGAAGGAGTCAGCTGAATGCAAGGAGTTGTCTGCCCCATGGCCTCAAATGAAAGAACTTGTTGTCTTGGCTGTGTTGAGGCCTGAAATAAAGCGGTTTGATGTCTTGTGGGTTGAAATGAAGGAATTGGTAGTGATGTCTCCGGAAAAGAAGGAGTCGGATGAATGCAAGGAGTTGTCTACCCCATGGATTGTGAAGAAGACGCTGATTGAACTGAATTTTGTAAGTTCTGGAAACGTTTGGTCTTCGGCATTTCTGCAATCAAAACTCTGCCGGTACAAAGGAAAATGTAGTAAAATAAAGGTTATGCCAAACTTAGAGAAAAATCACTGAAAAGAAACAAAAATAAACTAGTATAATTTCTTCGTTTGAATCAACTGCATCATATGGGCTTTACTATCAGAAGGCAGAAAGTACTAATGATGATAATTGCATTGTAAAATTTTGAGTAAGCCTTTTGCACTTCTTATTGTGCATCTGCATCTTTTAAGTCGCACTATGTGAATAAGAATATTTAAAGACAAATATATGCTTATGAATCCAGCGATCTGTATTAGATCGAAGAGAGCATGATCATGTTAATGAAAAAATAGCTCAAATATTGTCTCTATCTCAACTCTGAATAAGGCAAACGGGTAGTAGTTGAAGCTATTTAATGCACAACATTAATGTAAGAGCAAGACACTAAAGTTTTACTGCAAGAAAATGTAAGTATATAAATCCCTTTACCTCTTAATGCCATTTGCTCAAATCAAGTACAATCTAAGTGTTAACAATTACCCACATCCAATTCAAAAGCATACCCATGGCAGCTTTGCACAGGTTTATACTAAAAAAATTGACACCAACTATTAAAAAAAGGACATTCAATTAAGACAACCTCGTTTTGACATTATTGATTCCTAAACGGAAAACTTGCCATTGACAATACATGTTACAATTCATGGAGTAAAGTAGATGTATTCTCCTAAACTGTAGAAATGTATACTGGTTAATGTATATATGTCTAAATTTTCCATCTTGCCCAGTGGTCACTGAAAATTTTCAAAACAAGAATAAGAAGGCAAGACTCAACTATTCTATAACTCAAGTTCTTTTACCTAATAAAGCCGCATTTTCAGAGAGAATACAATCTCACATCAGGCACATAGCAAAAGCGCAAAAACAACAACTTTTCATGTTAGTAACCACATAGACATCATACAAACAAGTGACAAAGTTGTTGAATTCAAAACATACCAAGGTTCTTGTCAAGGGTTTTTGAGAATTGATTAAGAGCAGGAGGAACCTTCAAACGATGCTTAAGAATCCTCTTCCTCTGGATACAAAAATCTTGAGGCCATCTCACGAAACAGGTCAGATCCTTCTTGGGCGGCAATGCACCACTGATCCCAATCTTCTTTGGCCGCTTCTCGAACAGTGGATTCACCACTTTCGCTTGAACTGGTTTCTTCTTTGCTGCTACTGCTACACATTTCTTTGGAGCCTGCAACCAATTTTCGAAAATCAAACTTTAAACTCAAAATCCAAAATCCAGAGGTCTTGAGTGAGAGGGAGGGTTTGGGGAAAATTGTATTCCTAAAACCCCAAACGAAATTACTTCTTGAACAAACTAGGGATTCATGGAAGAAGAAGCCAAGCACAAAGACGAGGAGAAAGGGCGCAGAAGAAGAGCGGAAATCAGAGAGAGATTTAGAGTAAAATTGGGAAAAGGCGGGTTTCTGAAAAGATTGGGGAAAAAAAGGGGGGAAATGTGAAATATTATTGTATAATTAACAGCTATTATTGTATAATTTTGCGGAGGTATTAGACCCCAGTAAATTGTATAATTATGCGAAGGTTTTAAACCCCCGTAAATTGCATAAATATGTGGAGCTGCAAAACTATGTAAATTGCGGAGGTTAGTTATAACCTCCGCAAATAAACCTCTGCAATTTACCCGTTTTTTTTGTAGTGTCAATACACATACGCATGGAGCCGTCTTTATTTTTCACAAACAACACCAGTGCACCCCAAGGTGACACACTAGGCCGAATGAACCCCTTATCTAAGAGTTCTTGAAGTTGCTCCTTTAATTCTTTCAACTCTGTCGGTGCCATGCGGTAAGGTGGAATAGAGATAGGCTGGGTATCTGGCACTAAGTCAATACCAAAATCAATATCCCTGTCAGGTGGCTTGCCTGGCAGGTCTGCAGGGAATACATATGGAAAATCACGGACTGCAGGAAAGGAATCAACAGAAGGAGTCTCACTACTAACATCCCTCACAAAAGACAGATAAGATTCACACCCTTTCTCAACCATACGTTGAGCCTTCAAATAAGAAATCACTCTTCTAGGCACATGCTTTATAGACCCCCTCCACTCAACTCCCGGAACTCCGGGCATAGCTAGGGTCACGGTCTTAGCGTGACAATCAAGAATCACATGACATGGGGATAGCCAATCCATGCCCAGAATCACATCAAAATCAACTATACTGAGTAACATCAAGTCCACTCGGGTCTCCAGACCCCTAATAGATATAAGACACGACCGGAACACGCGGTCCACAACAATAGTATCGCCCACCAGAGTCGAAACATGAACAAACATAACTAAAGACTCACGGGGCATATTCAGAAAATGAGCAAAATAGGATGAGACATAAGAGTATGTGGAACCAGGGTCAAATAAAGCCAAAGCATCGCTGTGACAAACTGAAATAGTACCTGTAATCACCGCATCAGAATCCATAGCATCAGGCCTAGCCGGAAGTGCATAAATACGCGGCTGGCCTCCACCTGCTCGACCTCTCCCTCTAGGACGACCTCTAGCTGCTTGACCACCACCCCTAGCGGCCTAGGTAGGTGGTAAAGTGATTGGGGCTGAAGCCGAGGGCTGGACCCTCTGCTGGGATGAACTACTAGGATGACGGGGACACTTCCTCCACCCATGTCCGAACTCTCCACACTCATAACAACCACCTGAAGCCGGAGATGAAAACTGACGAGAACCTCTATCACCCTGATGACCACCAGACGAAACATGCATAGAAGAACCCTGATAAGATGATGCTCGGGCAGAGTCTGAGCTGGAAGGGAACTAAAAGATGAATGCCCCTGATGAGAATTGCGAGGACCCTGCCCCGAAGATACACCACTATACGCTGGGCGAACTGGCTATGGAGGTCTAAATGGATGACCTCTGATGTGCTGAAACTGCCATCTAGAAGGGGCACCACTGAAGCTACCTGATCCCCGAGGCCTCTTGACCTCTCTCTTCTCACGATCCTGCCTACGAACCGACTCTATATCCCGAGCAATGTTAACAACCTGCTCAAATATAGCTCCAGACACTCTCTCTCTGGTCACCAAGATCCGAAGCTGATAAGTAAGACCATCTACAAACCTCCTAATCCTCTCCTTGTCAATAGGGACAATCTCAGAAGCGTGCCTAGCCAACTCGGAAAATGTCATCTCGACTGAGTAACTGACAACTCTCCCTGGCGCAACTGCTCAAACTGCCTGCGCTGCTCCTCTCTGTGGGACTGAGGAACATACTTCTCTAGAAAGATTGTGGAGAACTGCTGCCATGTGAGTGGTGCTAAACCAACCGGCCTACGCCTCTCGAATGTCTCCCACAAAGTGAAAGCAGCACCCGCAAACTGAAATGTAGCAAATGAGACCCCACTAGTCTCCAAAATACCCGCAGTACGTAGTATCCTATGGCATTTATCAAGTAAACCTTGGGCATCCTCACCCTCTGTGCTGCTAAAAGTAAGAGGCTTAAGTCTGCTGAACCTCTCCACCCTACGCTGCTCATCCTCGGGCATAGCTGGAACCACATAGTCCTAAACTGGGACAACCGACCGGGCTGGGTCTACCCCCGGTGTCTGAATACCCTGTACAACCTGCTTAGGTGTCCGAGCAGCTGAAGTCTGATTGCCTCCCCCGGCCTGAGCTGGAGTGGCAGTAGTGGACATAGCAACTGCTTGAGATAAACTGGAACACACCGTCAATATCTGGGCCAGGGTCTCCTGAAGACCCGGAATCACGAAAGGCACTGCTAGTGCGTGAGCCTGTCCTGCTGGAGCACCATCGGCGGGAACCTGATCCTAAACGATAGGGGGATCCTGGGGTACTGTACTGACTGCTGCGCGGACTGGTCCCCTACCTCTACCACGGCCCCGACCCCTTGTGGGTCTAGCTGGTGTCTGGTCACCCTAATCGGTATTGCGTGTCCTCACCATCTGTGAGAGAATGAAACAACGTAAGTTTAGATTTCAAGAATCAATAGATTGGCACGAAAGAGTTCAAGAAAAATAGAGATGTTTCCTAAAAGTTCTGCAGCCTCTCGAAGATAAGTACAGACGTCTCCGTACCGATCCGCAAGACTCTACTGAACCTGCTCATGACCGTTGAGTCCTATGTAACCTAGAGCTCTGATACCAACTTGTCACGACCCCAAATCCTAATAGGCCGTGATGGCGCTTATCATGGAACTAGGCTAGCCAACCATCACTTTACTACGAATCGGTTCTTTTAAAATAGTTCGCAATACAATGATAAAAAGCAAGCATAGCAATAAAATAAATTATTTAATTCTTAACGCCCCAATAATAGTCTAAACATAACCTAAACAAAACCTCCCAAGACTGGAGTCAATGATCATGAGCATCTACAAAGAAATAACCCTAACTCTGCTAATGTCATAATAAATGTCTATGAATCTATTCCGAATACTAATCAAGGAAGGAGAATGGAGAAGATATGGACGCTGGACAGCTACCTCGAAATTCCGTGAACTGCTGCTAACAAACAAGGCAGATACTACTCAGAATCGGTACCTGGATCTGTGCACAAAGGCACAAGGAGTCTTTATGAGTACGCCAACTCAGTAGTAATGAAAATAAATCGCAGTCTGAGAATTATAAAACACACAGTACAGATACACCAATTCACAAAAACCAGTAAAATACCAAGTCACCATAAAATAGTTGTCAAGTACATAAGTTCAAAAACCAAATTCCATAAATCTTTTGAAATAAGTATAATTTCAGTATATCTCAGTAAATCTCTCAATAAAATCCAATTTGAAAACAAGTGTTTTGTAGTTCAAAAACTCAGTAAAAATCTTCATAAAACTGCCCCTCGGGCCATAAACATTTCTCGTAACAATTTCTTTCAGTATTAGCCCATCAGGCAACCTCACAATCACTCAGCATAAGCCCCGCGAGCATCACTCGTTAGGTACGTGCGCTCACTGGAGGTGTGTACAGACTCCGGAGGGGATCCTACAACCCAAGCGCTATAACAACATACACCTGAAAGTCTCTCACAATATAGGCCTGAAAGCCTCTAACAATATAGGCCTGAAAGCCTCACTCAATCAGACACTTTCGATTTTCCCTTAGGCCATAACATACCGGGTTCTCGACCTAAAACAGTATTTCATTTTCAAGAAATAGTATCAAAATACTCTGAGTGTCAAAACAGTTTCACAGGAAAAGACTGAGCGTAAAATCATAACATATCAGTGAGGAAAAATATAGTAAACACAACCCCCAAGGGGTAAACAAGTCGGCACTAGGCCCCAAACATGGCTTAGAGCCCAAATCATATCTAGTATATATAGTACTATTGGAAATAAGCTTTAGAAAGCCGTTTTGCAACTCAATAGTCGCCTAAGTAAGGAATATATCTCCAAAGTTTCAACCTTTGCATTTTAAAACTCGTGAAAGGGTGCATAGTCAAGATTTAAAGACATTACTTACCTCAAACTAGCCCGGAAACTATTCCGCAATATGCTTGCCTCTCGAATCAACTCCTGAGCGCTCCAAATCTACCAAGTTCAGATTTTTATCATCAAATTATGCTCAAGGAATAAATTCCAATTGAAAAACATCGAATGTAGCTCAAAAATCCGAATTCGGTCAAAACCTGACTCCCGGGCCCGTGTTCCGAAACTCAGAAATTTTTATATCAAAATGCTCTTCTTCCTCTCACGAGTACGTGCATATAAAGAACACCAAAATCGGAGTTCGTTTGACCCCTCAAATCGACCCCTAAAAGTCTCATAATCTCAAGCCCTAACTTCCCCTTTGTCTATTGATTTTCCATTAATTTACACTGGTACTAAGGTCTTAGATCACCTACAAATGAGTTATTAAGTCCAAAAAGCTTACCTCAATAATGAACCAACATTTTCTTCTTCAAAATCCCTCAAAAACCTCGGAACCCATACAACAATGGTGGAAAAAGGGTTAAAATTTGCGAAGGCAGGTTTTTATACTTTCTGAACAGTGGTTCCGCACCTGCGGCCACTTAAGTGCACCTGCGGTCCCAGGTCCGCACCTGCGACTTTTCTTAAGCAGGCTAACTTCCACACCTGCGCCCTCTTCTCCGCACCTGCGACTTCGCAGGTGCGATCCTCCTCCCGCACCTGCGATTCTCTACGGAGACTCTCAATTCCGCACATGCGATGCTCTGCTCGCTCCTGCGGGCCCGCACCTGCGGTCAAACTTCCGCAGGTGCGGTTACACCAGCACCAGCAGCTGTAGCTGCATATTTCAAGTTCCAAACTTCCCGTTAACCATCTGAAATCAATCCCGAGCCCCTCGGGACCCCAACCAAATATACCAACACCTCACATATGATCATTCAAACTTAGTTACACTCTCAAAACACTAAAATTAACATCGAAATACCAAAATCACACCGGATTCTAGCCTAAGAACTTTGATATTTCTAAAATCCACCAATGATGCCGAAACTATCCAAAACAACTCTGATTGACCTGAAATTTTGCAGACATATCCAAAATAATATTACGAACCTGTTCCAACTGTCGGAATTCTATTTTGACCCCGATAGCCTATTTTCCACTACCAACCGAAAATCGCCAAAAACTAACTTTCGCCAATTCAAGCCTAATTCTACACCGGACATCACAAAATTATTCTGAACACACTCCTAAGTCTCAAATTACCTAACGAAGTTATCCTAGCCATAAAATCCGTATTTCGAGGTGGTTTATCAATAAGTCAACTCTCAGTTGACTTTTCCCACTTCAAGGCTATTTTTAAAGACTAAGTGGCTAATTTCTCATTATAATCATTTCGATTCCAAGCCTACCAACTCTAACACATCAAATACGGTATAACCAACCTATATCAAGTCAATAGCAGTAATTATAGTGCAGGTTCTACGTAACGACAGACCGGGTCGTTACACTAGTAGTATTACTAAACCGGCGATACTAACTAAGAAAAATTTGGTTTGCATGGAGAATTCATACACACCTGTGGCTTTTCCTAAAAAGCCAAATAATACCCTACAAAAAATGTCTTCCGAGGAACAAGTTAGCATTCCTCTCGTCCACGGTTTTGAGAGGAAACCACTATACTCTTCGGAGGAAATCAAACAAAATCCTCAAACCCTTAGGGAAATCATTACAACCCCTAATCCTAACATCCTTATAAACCACACGCTATCCCAATCAACCCCCATGCTAATTTATACAAAATCTTCCAAATCCAACACAAAAGATCTTCCCAATCAATTATCTCTTGAACATCAAAAGCTTATAACTAGCCAAAATTCTCTATATGCCTCGTCTACCTCTACTTCTCCAGGGAAGAACTCACCTTCTCAGAATTCCTCGACAAAATCCTCTATTAATGGAAAACCAACATCCCAATCCACCTCCGAACAACCTTCTAATCTACTCCACAACCCCCTGCCCATGAATCATCAACCACAATCATGGTTGGAGAGGGGTTTAATGGGACAAACAACATCCTTCAATTTGGAGATAGAGGGACAAGAAGTGATCATCATTCTCCAGAATCCAAACTTCCTAGCCCAGTTAATAATGGAGGGAATGCAACTAGCCATGAACAACTACGTGAACCAAAGTTGGCAGACCAACATCCTAAATCCTCTCACCCAAATGCCTCATCGGCCCTGATCCAAACCATGCAAGCTCATTGGGGTCTACCCCCACACTTCATCCCAACTTACGAGATTCAAGCCATACACAACATCCCCTTTTTCCCACCTGAAAACCTTGGGAACCCGATCTTCCTTGCATGGAAACCTCCAAACCAATTTCCACAAATGAACAATCCAGTGAACCCCCAGAATCAAGAAATTCCAGCCCCAATGGAAGTCCATCAACCTCCCAATGTACAAAACTTAGGAAACAACCTACAAGGGGTGGTGGAAGCAATAGTAAGACCCCTAAAAGAGTCTTGAATAGAGTTCAAAAGCCTAAGAGAAATAGCAATACTACTATACAAGGAGAGGCAAAACAAGAAGTCTATCATCAGCTGCCCAGCAACATTGTTCAAGTGCTCAATGGACATAAGACCCCCCCAAACCCAGCAGCAGGGAAGTATGCAGTAATCCTCAACCCAACTCTGAGAGAGGTACCTCCACTGAGACTAGAGGAGAATCAGGGACAACACCAAACACCACCTTTTCTCATGAGTCACCCAATTAATTTCATAATCTGGAACGTAAGGGGGGCAAATAATGCCATGTTTCGTAGGAATTTCAGGGACATCATAGATACTTATTGACCTTGCTTAGTTTCCCTACTGGAGACTCGCATGCATGCACATGCACCAATCCAGCAGGAATTCAACTTTTCTAACCTAGTTGAGATACCACCTGAAGGTAGTTCATGGAGGATAGCAATCATGTGGATGCATGACATGATTTCAGTTGAGGAAGTGATTCGTGAAGATCAGGAACTACATGCAATGATAAAGGTATTTCCGAATCATAAACAATGGCTATCTAGCTCAATCTATGCTAGCACCTCAACTTCTAAACGTAATAAAATGTGGGAAAATCTTGCCTCTAAGTATCAGAATATTAGGATCCCAGGATTAGTTACAGGTGACATTAATGATGTCCTATCATCAGATGAGAAATTGGGGGGGGGGGGGGGGGGGGGGGGAGGGTAGGCCATTAAACTTTAGAAGAACCACAAAATTATGGAATTTTGTCCAAAAATGTAATTTGTTTGACCTAGGTTTTAAGGGCCCAAAATACACTAGGTCAAATTTCAAAAAAAATAAAAAGGACCTCATTATGGAAAGATTAGATAGATGCTTTGTGAATGAGCACTGGACCAAACAAAACCCTAATGCAATAGTAGATCACCTACCTAGAACGTATAGTGACCATAATCCCCTACTAATCAGACTAAACCCTAAGTTCACACCACCACACACTAAACCTTTCCGACTATAATCAATGTGGTGCTCTCACTCCCGATTCCCTAGTTTGGTTAAAAATTATTGGCATAACAATAGCTTTGAAGAGGCTATGTTGTCTTTCAAGGAAAAAGACACTCAATGGAACAAGGATGTCTTTGGGAATATTTTCCAAAAGAAAAAGAAAATTCTAGCAAGAATTAAAGGAATTCAAAACTCTCACAAATTCCCTAGTAGTGAATTCCTCAAAAAGTTGGAAAATCAACTCAAAAAAGACTATAATGAAATTCTCCGAAGAGGAGGATTTTTGAAAACTTAGATCAAGAATTAATTGGCTAAACAATGGTGAGGCCAATACAAAATTCTTTCACATATCTACCCTAATTAGAAGAAAACATAACCGTATTTCCCACTTTAAAAATGAGGAAGGACACTTGATTGAGGATCCAACGGAAATATCTAATCACACTCTTCTTTTCTATAAAGACATCTTCACTACTACACACACACACACAAATTGGAAGGATATTTGCCAGTCCCTTAAGAGCTTCGATAAAATTGATCTTAGTCACCTAGACAACCCTATATCAAGCCAAGAAATCTCTTATGCCATATTTTCCTTTAAACCAATGAAAGTACCCGGGCCAGATGGGATTCACCCTTTTTTTACCAAAATTTTTGGCCCATTGTAGGAGACTCCATCATTACTTATGTTAAAAATATTTTTGCAAACCAAGAAATCCCCCAGACCTTGAACTACACCCATCTTTGTCTCATCCCTAAATTCCCCATTGCTAACCAACTAAAGAACTTCCGACCTATTGGGTTATGCAACACCGTTTACAAAGTTATAACAAAAATCATAGCCAATAGGATAAAACCTCACTTCAACAATATTATTAGTTCTTTTCAATCAAGTTTCCTAAAGAATAGAAGGGCCTCAGATAACGATATTATTATCCAAGAAGTTATTAATAAATTAAGGAAAATGAAAGGCTCAAATTCTAAAATGATCATCAAACTAGACTTAGAAAAATCTTTTGATCGTATGAGTGGTCCTTTATTTATAGGACACTCTCCTACTTTAAATTTTCCCCCAAAAATCACCAAGCTCATCATGAATTGCATCACCGCCGGTAACATAGCAATTCTAGTTAACGGGACTAGCATAAATTAATTCTCTCCCACTAGAGGCATTAGACAAGGGGATCCCTTATCCCCTTCCATCTTTTTACTATGTGTGGAAATGCTTTCTAGGTTTATTAACCATCAAGCGGATTGTGCAAATTGGGACCCTATCTCCCTTAACCCCAAAGGTCCTAGCTTATCGCACATTATTTTTGCTGATGATCTCACTCTTATGGCTAATGTTAATAAAAAAAACTAGTAAAACAATCTTAAATACCATAACAACCTTTTGTGAGCTTTTCGGGCAAAAAATAAACGATAAAAAATCTAAGCATTTTCTCAAACAACTGCCCCTTACTTATTCAAAAAGAAACAGCGTGCACTTTAAATATCTTAATAGGAAAAAAGTTGGGAAATACTTGGTTTTCCTTATTGTAGAAATATTTTCCAGAGCAAACGACTTCTTACACATTTTAGATAATATGAGAGCTAAATTGGCTAATTGGAAAATAAATTGCCTTAATCTGGCAGGGAGAGCTACCCTAATCTAATCCTCCCTAAATAACATCCCCAACCACTCTATGCAATACCTCCACTTACCAAAAAAAACTCTAAACAATATTGATTGTCTTCAAAGAAATTTCTTATGGGGCAGTACCCAAGAGAAAAAACGTATTCACTTAATTAATTGGGACACAGTCACCACCACCAAAGAAAAAGGAGGATTAGGTATGGTAAAAGCAAGCCACAAGAATAAATTAATGATCGCAAATCTTACTTGGTGCCTTTATAATAACACTACATCACCTTGGGCAGAGGTCTTAATTAATCAATATGTGTCTAGTAATACCCTTAAAAAAGACTCATTCATTTGGAAAAATATTTTGCAAGAATGGGAGCTTTGCAACCGGTGCCTGGCATGGAATATAGGAAGGGAGGAACGAATTAAGTTTTGGTATGATAAATGGCTTCCAAATCTCCTACCTCTTAGAACTCAAATACATGGTCCATTACTAAGGAAAGAGGAAAACCTTTTAATCAGTGAAGTCCTCGATAATCAAGGTTGGAAGCTAGGTAATCTGTCCTTTACCCTACCCAATTCCATAATAGAAGAAATCCCTAGTACCTTTACCCCAAAAACACCTGCTAATCATGATATCCAGTATTGGTCCCTAACAAGCAACAAATTACTTAGCCAAAAATCTGCCTTAAGACTCTTACACCCGACCGAAAACACCAATACTAACTTTTCATGGATTTGGAGGAAAAAAATTCCAAAAAAAATCACCTATCTCTTATGGCTTTGTTATCATAATAGAGTACCCAGTAGATGCTATCTACACTACATAGGTATAAACATAGACGAGCTATGCCCGACCTGCAGGAAGGACAAAGAAAATATCAAACACATTTTTTTGACTTGTCCCATAGTCAAGGGGTTCCGGGAACATTTTGACACAGAGCCTATAAACTCAAATGAGTTACACTGGCTGGACTCAATTAGGCTCATGAAGCCTAAGAAAGTTTACTCTTCCCTAAATTGGGATGACATCTTTCCATTTTCAATTTGACATATCTGTATTAACCGTAACTCAAACAACATCAGCAATGAATCAAAGGATATCCCACTATCCCTAACCCTCATGAAGGCAGCGGAATTCAAATATTTAACGGGAAATATACACCCTAATATTAACACACACTCTATTAAAATCTCATGGAACCCACCTACAAAAAACACTTACAAGCTTAATTGTGATAGTGCCTTTGATATAAACCAAAAAAGGGGTGGGTTGGGAGGTGTAACTAGAGATAGCCAAGGACAATAGATACTAGGATATCAAAAATATACAAAGATTATAAACAGCACACAAGGAGAACTAATGGCACTGGAAGAAGGTCTACGCCTAGCAATTCAATACAAGCTCCAGCCAATTGAAGTCGATACTGACTCTACAGAGGTAATAAATTTAATGCACACTAATCACCATATTTACAAACAAATTATTGATTCGTGCAGGTGGTCAATAGCTCAACTGGGGTACCCGTTAATCAGGCATAGATTTCATGAAGCAAATGGAGTGGCACATCTCTTGGCCAAAGACAGTCTCAAGCAGTGTAGCATGAATAAATCACTCATCTTACATGCACCTCCTCCAGTGGTATATATTGCAATGAAGGATAATGTAGTAGGAAAAGTTTATATTAGGTCTGTTTCGGAAGAAGGTTGTAAAAACCTAGCTAGCATGGGCAATGTCAACGCCATCAATAACTTTAACTTATTTCATGAGCAACACAGTTTCGATCCCAATGGGATGGCTGTGAGAACTTTATGTAATAGCAGTACGTAGGTTTTATCAATAAAAGTCCTTATTTCAACCCAAAAAAAAATTAAATAGAAAAGAATTCAATTCTTGGGTTATTTACAATTATATCCCTAAATTACACAAATATTTAAGTGCATAAAAGTTCATCAATAATTTAGGAATATTTTAGTTATTCAATATTTAGCATAAAATATTCGTGTTTTTATAATAAAAATATAGATAGATAGATAGATAGATAGATAGATAGATTGATTGATAACTTGATAAGCTCTAACATATAATATTTTTAGGGGGATTTGCATCTATACCCGCTTTTTGTGTCACGACCCAAATCCTAATTCAGGTCGCGATGGCGCCCGACAACGGAGTTAGGCAAGCCGATATGAAACACACTAGGTGTTACCCTTCCCCTTTTTGGTTAACAATTTAATAACTACCAATTTTAAATGGATAAAACGCAATAATGATAAATGATACGAGATAGAACCATAGGTACATAAATCAACCGATAGGCACGTCGCCTAACATATGCACAGCCAAAACCCCAAAATAATAACTGCGTGTGTGTGCCAGGAACTAGTGTCACGAGTGCCACGGGCAACTACTGAATATACAATAACTGAAATATATATACAGAGCCTCAGTCTGAACAAAAGACAGAGGAAATATGACAAGGAAACTCCAGGGTGCTGCCAGGAAGTCGCCAAGAAGGACAGCTCACCGTGAAGTATAGCCACTCGGTCAATATCTAGCACTGAATTGATTATCAGACGAACCAACCTCCGGACCTGCACAATCAAGTGCAGAAAGAAAGGAAAGTGCAGCATGAGTACATACATAAATATGTACCCAGTGAGTATCCCGTCTAATCTCGAAGAAGTAGTGACGAGAGGTCGACTCGATACTCACTAAGGTCCAACAGTAATAAAGTAAGCAGGATGTAAGGAAAACTGTAGGCAAGTAAAACAAATAATCAAGTACATCAATATCCAGCATCTAATAACAATCTCAAGTCAAACAAGTTTGGTATCCGCCGTGGCGTAGGGCCCGCTCCCATATGGTACTCACTCACATCACCCCGCCATGGCGTACGGCCCGATCCCATCCTGTAAATCTTCGCCGTGGCGTACGACCCCATCCCACCCTGTAGTCTCAATCTCCGCTGTGGTGTACGACCCGATCCCACCCTATAGTCTTCGCTGTGGCGTACGGCCCGATACCATTATATACTCTCTCATCACTCTGATGTGGCGTACGACCCGATCCCATAATATAATCACTCGTCACTCTGCCGTGGCATACGTCCCGATCCCATCCCGTGATTCTCTTATCACACTTAAATGAAGCTAAGTATCATAACGTTCAAAGACAACAATACCAATCACACAAGTATACAAGTCATATCTATGCTACAACAGGGAAAAACAATGAACATGATGTGTCCTAACTACCCGGACGAAGCAGTAATAGCCACTACGTACGGACTCTCGTCACTCGGTGCATACGTAGCCCCAAAACAATATCACATAGCAAACAAGGTTACCTAGAGGGACAAATTCCCTCTTAGGAGGTTAGAAAGGAGGCTCACCTCGACGAAGCACTACTCGGACCAAAGACCGGATCAAGAATGCGCTCAAAGCTCCGAAACTACCCTCGACGGCTCACAACTAGCCAAACATAGCATAATTGAATCAATTTATGCTCCAAGAATAAGAATTAACAAGAAATTCCAAAATATAGTATTCTTGAAGGTTTTTGAAATTTCGACCCCGGGCCCACGCGTTCGGATTTTGAAAATTCTCGAAGGAATGAATTACCCGAAGCCTAAGGATCGTAATTACCTAATTTATTTAGGAATTCATGGCTAAAAAGGGATAATTCACTAATTATCAAAGCCCTAGGAATTTCTACCCAATTTTTCCCATGATTTTGATATTTTTAAGAACAAAATTAGTTGAATTCCACGAAAAATTGATAATTTAGAGAAGAAGTCACTCACCTTAGATGATAGTGGCTTTGGACAGCCATTTCCCCCAGCTCTAAGATGCTTCAATGGAGTTTGGAAATTGGAAATGAGGAAGAAATCCCGTAATTGGGCATTTAAATACTGCCCATGAAAACCTTCACTGTGATCGCATCATCAGGCCTGCGATCGCGGAGAACAAATGACCCTGGCCCTCGAGAAGCACTATGCGATCGCATAGATGGGGCCTGCGATCGCGGAGGGTGGGGAGGTAGGCTTATGCGATTGCAGGAGTGAGGTCTGCGACCGCAGACAGGAACATGCAGTAGGGGGTAGGTGACTTGTGCGATCGCAGGAGTGAGTCTGCGACCGAAGAGGGTTGGGGAGGGGACCATATGCGATCGCGGAGTGATGTCTGCGATCGCAGAGAACATTGGATGGCACAGCATAATTACTTCTCTGCGATCGCATCCCTGCTTCTGCGATCGGAGAGAAGGAAACCAGACAGAAAATTTCTTGTTTTTCTAACTTATCTCCTGGGGGTCTAAAACACCCCTGAGCCCCCCGGGACCCTGTCCAAAAGCATCGGCAAGTCTGTATTCATGATACGGACTTACTCGAACTTCCGGAACATGAAAAACAATAATGAAACTCAAAATTCAACCCTAAAACCAAATTAATCAAACTTAAGAACTTTAAAATTCTAGAATTCATTACATTGCGCCGAACGGGTCTGTACTACTCGAAATGACCCCAAATTTTGCAGACAGGTCATAAATGACTATACAGAACTATTTCCGACCTCGGAATTCCATTCGGACTTTGATAGCATGAAGTCCCGTTCCAGGCCAAATTCTAAACTTAAGGAAATCCTGATTTCCATTTCGGGCGCCTAAATGCTCCCGGGTCATCAGAAACATGAGCCGAACATACACCCAAGTCCAAAATCACTGTACGGAGCTACTGGAGCTGTCAGAACTCAATTCCGAGGTCGTTTGCTCAAAATGTTGACCGAAGTCAAACTTGGCCAAATAGGCCAGCCTTAAGGAACCAAGTGTTCCTAAACAATCCAATTCATTCCCACATCCTGAACCACCCGCTCCCGCGAGTCATAAAGCACGAATAACTGTTATGGAAGGTTTCATTTAAGAAAATGGGACCCTAATACGCAAAACGACCGGCTGGGTCGTTACATTTTGAGTCACGTTTTAACTTATACCCGCTTTGCAAAAATAATTGCAGCCTACCCACTTTTCACCTAAACTTCATGCATACGGGCCTGAAGTAGCAAAGGCCTGAAGTAGCAAAGGCCTGAAGTTTTGTTCTCTATTTGTTGAACTTCAGCATGTTTTAGCTGAAGTTTTGTCCTGGATTCAATAGTTTTGTCATAAAGCTTTTTCAAAAATTTCAGCAGAAGATGCTGAAGTTATTTAGTTCATTTGTAAAATCTTCAGCACTAAATAAGTTAAATTTTTGTTATGCATTCTTTAGTTTTGTCGTAAAGTTTTTTCAAAAAACTTCAGCAGAAGATGCTGAAGTAATTTAGTTCATTTATAAAAACTTCAGCACTAAATAAGCTGATATTTGCTGAACTTCAGCATGTTTTAGCTGAAGATTTATTCTATATTTGCTGAACTTCAGCATGTTTTAGTTGAAGCTTTGTTATGTTTGTGATGAACTTGAGGCTGAAGTTTATTTTATATTTGCTGAACTTCAGCATTCTAGGAGCTGAAGTATTTATTTATATTTGCTGAACTTCAGCATTCTTATCCAAAAACGGTGCATGAAGTTTTGTTAATTTGAGTAACGTGATGGACTGTATTGCACTGTGGTTATTTCGATATGAAAAATTTAGTGACCAATAGCATATTAGCATACGATGTTGAAGCTTAACAAGACAAAGAAATAAAAGAAAAAGAACAAAGATATGGATTACCATTTTTTATTTTTATTTTTACGAGAGAATTGTTTCTTAGAATTATAGCAGCAAACGTTAATCTTCAGCAGAAAGTTCATCCCTATGAACTGAAGTTTCATAGGAGCACCAACAACAGCAGAAGAAAGATGAAGAAGAAAATGAAGGAGGAGAAGGAGGAGCAGAAAGGGGGTTGAAGTTTTTTTAAAAGTGGGTATAAGTTAAAAATCTTTTTAGAAAACGGATATAGATTAAATGGGGGCGACCAAATAGGACACTCCGTGCAACTTTTACTATTTTTAAAGGCAGTCATCAATCAATTCAAGTTGCCTTGTGTATTTGACAATTATCTCACTTGGTTATACAAATATTTTTTGCATAACCAAGAATAAAATTTATATCCTATAAGCTTATCAAAAAATTAAAGTCTTTCTTTTCAACGCTTTTGCTTTTCATTCTCGTTTATATAGTGACACCGTGCTTTTTTTTCTTTCTAGTGTTAATTCGGTTCTCTTCACTTGCTACTTATCATGCATTCTTCAAAACCATGAAATATTTTCACGTGCAGGGTACATGAAGAACCAAATATCTAGAGCCAAGAGATATTGGTTGCGTTGGCAGGCAGAGGCAGAGTCGAGAGTTAAAATTTATGGGTTCGGAATTTTAGTCATGTATACAGGTGAAATCGGGCCTATGGGACGCCCCGGTTTCCGATAAGGTAAATCGAGCAAGACGCGTGATGATAAGGAGCTGCAATCAAGGCAAGGGTCTCGTCGAGACAGGGTCCGGGGGCACGACGCCCGCCTTCGGGAATATCGGGGCCATGACCCCGGGATCGCTCCAAATCCCAAATGACTTCAAAGAACATTATCGGGAAACCAAACACGATTAACAAAGGGTCGTGATATCCGTGACCAGCCGGGTATCACGGAGTAGATCTCGACACATACCGGCGGAAATCAGGTGATTAGTTAAACAAAAGGTTTTTTACCTTTTATGGTGTTGTACCTAGAGTAGGACTCCCCTACTATATAAGGGGAGCCTGATTGTTCATTGAACGGATTGTAACACGCATATCAAGGCAATATACTATTATTTTTCTGTCATTCAAATTTCTTACACTTGTTGATCAGTGTTCCATTACTATAATTCTGGGATCGAGGACGGATATCCCATTGAGGCTTCCGTCGAGTCCAGAATCATCCCCTTCTCTTTGTTTTCGAGTGGTTTGGCAGTTTATTACATCTATTATCTGTTCAATCTAGCAATATTTACCATTTGTATTGAATTAATCCACGTATCCTTAAAACCAGTAACAAATTTAATTGTTATTCCTTTTTTAGGGTAAACAGTTTGGCACCACCGTGGGGATAAGGATAATAGTTACAATTTGATACAAATCTCCTTAACACGCCCTATTTTGCACTTGTTCTTGTAAGTGTTTTTAATTTCAGGTCAAAGTTTAAAAGATCAAACTCCCAATCTGCTCCTCTGAACGTGGATGCTAAGTCTGACCAACATGGCGAAAACAACAATATGGAACTCAATAACGAGGTGCCCCTTGTGGACCCCTAACAGAGTTCCAGTCGCGGACCCAATCGATTCTAACTCACATGTGGCCATCAATGTGAATTTGCCTACCGATCCTGAGAACAACATTCGTGGAGAGTCCGTTCGCTATCCCATAATACACATGACGGTGAAGGCTATGGAATCAACTTGAGAGTAATCTTCGAAATATTGCAGGCTCAACAAGCAGCGATAACCTAGTTGCACAACCACATATGTGCCCCCAGCAGAGTCGATCCCAAACTATCCTGAGAGAACACTCGCAAAAACAAACCGATCGTAGAAAGGTCGAATAAAATCGAACCCGGGACCAACCCCGAGATTACTAAGATGCTTGAGGACTGACAAAGTGGGTGAAATGGGGAGAAAGGAAAATCGAAGCCAATAACAAAAAGGTGGAAACCTACCATTCCATGGTCGACCAAATCCCAGGAACACCATCGATATTGAAGGGACTGGATTCCAAGAAGTTTGTTCAAAAACCCTTTCCTCCAAGCGCAGTTCCGAAGCCAATCCCAAAGAAGTTCCGCATGCCCGGGATTCCTAAGTACAACAGAACAACTGACCTCAATGATCATGTAACCTCCTACACGTGCGTCATCAAAGGCAACAACTTCAAGGATGATGAGATCGAGTCCAGCCTGCTGAAAAAGTTTGGGAAAACTTTGTTAAAGGGAGCTTTGATATGGTATCACAACTTGCCCCCTGATTTTATTGACTCGTTTGCTATGCTTGCAGATTCTTTTGTGAAAGCACACACCGGCGCCATCAAGGTCTAGACCAGGAAGTCAGACCTTTTCAAAGTGAAACAGAGAGATAATAAGATGCTCAGGGCCCTGTTTCAAATGGAACGAATGGACCTGCTTCCGGCCGTGGACTATTGGGCCGTTCAGGCCTTCACCCAAGGATTCAATACTCGAAGCTCATTGGCTTCACAACAGTTGAAGCAAAATCCGATAGAATATCTGGCGGTAACTTGGGTTGACGTCCATAACCGGTACCAATCAGAAATCAGGGTCGAAGATGATCATCTTGGGGTCCCTTTCAGGTCCGTTTACCCCGTCAAAACTAGTGACATATCCAAAAGACACATTGATCGTGAACCAAGATCGAATAGGGACCGGTATTAACCATACAATGGAGATCGAAGAGGTAATGGGTCTGGACGAAACCCCATGAGAAGTGAAAGGAGAAGCGACCGAAGTCAAAATAGCAGGGGTCTCATGAGCAAAAGCGGTTTTGATAGACCCATCGGGCCTAAGGAAGCGCCAAGGCTGTCGGAGTACAATTTTAACGTCGACGGTGCTGATATCGTATCTGTCATCGGACGCATCAAGGACACAAAGTGACCTCGACCTCTACAGTCCGACCCTTCTCAAAGGGAACCCAACCTAATATGCAAATATCATGGCACTTACGACCAAAGAATTGAAGATTGCCGACAACTAAGAGAGGAAGTAGCCCGATTATTTAACAACGGACATCTCCGGGAGTTCCTGAGCGATAGAGCCAAAAGTCACTTCAGGAATAGGGACTCCAATAAGCAGACTGATCAAGAGGAACCTCAACACGTCATCAATATGGTCATTGGTGGAGTCGACGTCTGCTAGGGATCGATGCTAAAACGCACCAAAGTGTCCATCACAAGGGAAAATTGACTCGGGATTACATGCCAGAAGGAACCGTATCTTTCAACGATGAGGACGCTGAAGGCATTGAACAACCGCACAATGATGCACTGGTAATATTTGTACTCCTAAATAAATCTTGAGTTAAGCGTTTGTTAATTAATCCAGGTAGCTCAGCCAAAATCATCAGATCGAGTGTCATAGAACAGCTGAGTCTACAAGACCAAATTGTGCTCGCGGTCCGAGTTCTAAATGGATTCAACATGACATGTGAGACCACTAAATAAAAAAGGCGGGATTAAAGGAGGCGTTTCTCAAATATGTCTCTTTGTTAAAAAAAGGCCAAGATCATCTTGTTTGCTTCCTCTGTTTCGTAGTCTAACCATATGTAATAGTACTGCGTTTTCAACCTCAAAAATAATTTGTTTTAAATTAATTAAATTTAATTTAGGAAAAAATACATTGTATAGTCGCTCTCAAAATAATAATCGAAAAATGTGTTCTTTTTTTTTTTGTATATATACATTATGTATGATAATACAAAAACTATACAAATTTTATATACTTTTCCGGCTACCATATAAATTGTTTCTGCCGCGGAGATTTGAAAGATTCTATTAGTGTTGGAAAAATAAAATAATTTAGCATAATAAAATTTTTATTTAGAATAATTTGCTAGTGTCAAATCTCTCTATAACATCATCTCTATATAACAATACTTCACTATAAAAGGCAAGCTTTCTGGAACCAATTTTCATGTTATGTTATAATATATGTTATCTATAACAACACTTTGCTATAACATTCAAAAATATTCAGACCAAATGGGATTGTTATCGAGAGGTTTGATTGTATTAGTAATTTATATACGAGCATGAAAGAGCATAAAAGCTTCTAAAACATATATTATGTGCATGTAATATAAAAACTTATTTAAAATAGAGGCATATTTTATAATATACATTATATATGCTTAAAAATGGTGCTCAATTATTTTATTTTTTTCAACATTATAGATCCTTAAAAGCTTATTTTTACTTTTTTTTACTTTATAAATATAATTTATTTGTTCTATAGATAAGTCCATAATATAGATTTAAAAAATATCACAATACTAAAAGTTAAAAAAAATTGATTATTTAGGGCGTAAAATAGGCATTAGGCATTTGGCCAGTTTGAAAAATCCTTCCAAATAATTTTCAAGTTAACTTTTGGTTGTTACAAATAAAAGAAATATAATTTTACTAGGTAATTTGGAATAACTGGGTGATCCTTTGAGTAATGAATTCTCCTAAAAGTGGATATTTGTGATCAAAATCCACTCAAAAATTAAATATAACTATGTTTTCATTTGAATCTAAATCATTCAAATCCCATTTCATTAAGTCTATTTATTCATTTTCTTATGAAGTCATATAGTATCTCTTAGTACTTGTAAAAATAATTCTTTGCCGAAATTTAAAATCACACTGAGATGTTGTGCACATAAAGATATATTCTTGTGAATGTGACTTTTTACAACTAAATTATTTATTACAACCATACAATCACCACTAGCCTTCACTGCATAATCTTCCGCCGCAAGCCACCACCACGTAATTACCGCCGCCAATAATTTACACTAACATCAACCACCACTATCATTACCACTACTAACATCACCTCTGCCGTGAGCATCCACAACCAACTATCTCCTCTGCCAACAACCTACACCCACCAATCCGTCCGCGACCACTCCAACCTCGATCATCACCATAGTAACTATTAGCCCATTGACAAAGTTCCTCTGAGATGTAGGTTGCGACAGGGATTTTCATGATGGCCTTGGCACACAACCTGAAAAATAGAGCAACATCATGACGGGCAATTCGGCATGACGGACTATGTCGGGTTGACAAACGCACCTTGACGAAGGCAAGACGCATTTCACATGAACGTGTGGGTTGGCATAACAATGACAAGGTAAAGCCAAATCGAAGCACGGGCCAACGCATGGCAAGACAAGGCAAGCCAGCTGAGGCAACGGACGTTTGTGGCTAAGTCAATGGGAGGCAAGTTGCGGTCATGACATTGGGGCGGAGCAGTGTCAAAGGACAAGGTTGGGCGCAATGCTAGCCTTGGGCGTGCTGCAGCTGGCCAAAACAAGCACATGCAGTGCACATGATAGGGCGGTCGAGCGGTTACAACTGCCCCATTCAAGCATGACTAATCATGGGGCTAAGTGGAGTGATTCGGAATCGTATCGAGAATACAGATATAGAAAAATACGCGGAATCAACAATAAGAGCTAGACCTACAATTCATTGGAAGAACAAGAACCAATTAGACTATGAAGCCTAATTACCTCTTTCAATCAATTGTAACTCTAAGCTATGAAAATCCTCAAGAGATTGGCAACTCTTGAAAAGTCGGAGAAAGTAATTAAGCATTCACTACTAATTGCTCACCAACTAAGACTAATTTAATACTAATAAAAGCATAAACAAAGCAATAAAGTAATTAAAGGCATAAACATAAAATACATTAATTAAAGATAAGTAAAGCATATGAGACTTGCATTTCTTCTAGTTTTTCATTGATCAAGTCTATCCCTAAAGGCACTAATGCTTAGCTACTTATACTAGTGTTATTTTAGGTACAAGGAATTCCTAAAATAGCCCTAAAGAGTGACTTATTATGCAAATTAACAACTTTGGGTAGAACATACTCCAAGTTCATCCTCTTGCCTCAATTCTTGGTCGCCAAACCATTGCAACACATTGTAATGTGTATGAGAATTCTACAAAACTCCCTCGGATGTTTCAAGCTTCATAATCAACAATCCAAGATCTTGCAACACCTTTGCCTGGCTTCTTGTGAATGGTCTAGATGAAGTAGGTGAATGTCGGGGTGTATCATCCTCCCCCCTTGAGAAATATTCGTCCTCGAATTTGCACCATCATTACCTACAACACAATGACTCAAGTCACTAACATTAAAGACAACATGAATGAGGAGATCATTAGGAATATCAATCTTATATACATTATCATTTATCCTTTCAAAAACTTGGTAGGGGTCTTCTCCCCTAGGGAGGAGTTTGTTCTTTCTCTTTTGAGAAAATCTTTCCTTCCTCAAGTGAATCCAAACCAAATCATCGGGTTAAAGATCATCCGCTTTCTTCCTTTGTTAGCCCTAGAAGCCGCTTTGTCATTCATTTTCTCAAGTTAAAGTCTTGCCTTCTCATGAATCTTCTTCATAGCCTCGACCCTTGTCTTGGCATCTAAACTAACAATCACATCTTGAGACAAAGGAATTAGATCCAAAGGGGTGAGGGGATTAAAACCATACACACATTCAAACGGAGTCATGCCAATAGAAGAATGATAAGAATGATTATATGCCAACTCAATCAATGGTAAATGCTCCTCCCAAGAAGTAAGCTTCCCCTTGACCCTGGCTCTAAGCATGTTACCTAAGGTCCTATTGACCACTTCGGTTTAGCCATCGGTTTGGAGGTTGAAAGAAGTAGAGAATTTCAAATGTGTGCCAAGTTTACTCCAAAGGCCTTTCCAAAAGTAACTAACAAACTTGGTATCCCTATCACTAACAATAGATCTAGGAACCCCATGCAACTTAAGCACATTATTCACAAACAAATAAAGTACATTTCCTCAAATTATTTTCAAACTTGAATATGTGCCTTCAAAATCACTTTTTATAATAATTGGTATTTATCCATAATTTTTCATATTTTTATCAATTTATTTTCCTATTTATTCAGTACTTCATATTCAATGTTTATTCATAAATTGCATTACAAATAATTTCAAAATATTTCTTGGGTCAATATATCATTTTTAATCCTATTAGGATTTAATTATTTCATTAATTAGCCAATTTGGCATTATTAGCTATAAATACAGCAATTTTGCAATTATAGCCTAATTGTACATTTTATGCTATTTTTAATTCGATAATTAGTCATTTTTACATTTAATATTAGCTAATTACCTTAATTTTCATTTACTTAGCATTAATTTCATTTTATATAACTATTAGCTATTTTATTAATTATTTATCTATTTTTATGTGTATTTAACTATAGCCATTTTTATTTTTTAATATAGCCTAAATTAGACCCTAACCCATCTGATATAATTAACCCAATTGACCCAGCCCAAACATAAATTCCTACTTGGCCCAACCCTTTGATCAATCTGAGTTGTTGATCAATTTGAATCAACGACCCAGATTATTAGTTACCATAATTAATCCTATGACCTACCCTCCTGACCCCTCATTCTCACTCAACCGCTCATCTCTCTACTCTCTCTCTAACTCTCCAGCTCTCTCTAGAGAATTCCAGTCTTCCCCTTCTCTGATGAAGCCCGCTCGTCTTCTCCGGCCGTCTCTTCGCCGGAGACCACGAAATCCTCACCATCCTCCTGCCTCTCATGGCTCCTTCACACCGGTAATGCTATACCTAAGGCCCTTGAGGGACAAGGACCAGTCTACTCACACCTTTGTCTTGTTCTTGCTTGCTTCAGGCCTCCATGGCTCGATTTTGAGTAAGATCTTTCTAATTTTTGGCCTAAACCTACGGGTTTCTAGGCCAGTATCTTCATCTCTGGGTTCTCTCCTTGAAACCCTAACTCGGAACCCTTCTACTTCTTTAGATCTGTAATAGATCTATGTTTATTCTAAGGTTTTCACCTATTTTCTCTTGAAACCCCGATGCTTTTCAAACGATTCTGCATTTTTGAGAACTAGGGTTCCTTGACCCCTTTTAAAACGTTTTATCTTCTCATTTTAGCGCTAATATATGATTTTTAGTATAGTTTGAAACGTTCGCTTACAATTTCTCTTTTGTTCGAGTTATTCTGTTGAAACCCCAATTTTTAGGGTTTGAGTTCATCCTGCTTGCTATGTTTTGCTAACTTATATGTTTTCCGGACTTTCTGTATGCTCTGTGCTTCTCGTTGTTATGTGTTGATAAAGTCTTTGAATCTCTACTGTTCTCTACTACTGGCTTAGGGTTTCTCTAATCTTGTGCTATTTGTTTTATTGTTCATTATATCGATGTTTTATATAATATTCTTTACTGATTCTATTGATTTCCCTCAAAGATGCGATATTTTCCTTAAAGTCATGATTTTGTATATTTCCTGTGATTCTGTACTGACTGTTGAACTGTTTCCTTGTTTGTGTGGTACTTTCCTTAGTTGGTATTAATGCTTTGTGATTTTCAAACCCATTCGTGATTCTTGTGACTAATTTTCAAAAGCAAAATGGTATTCTACCTTATTTTGTGTTGTCAATTGTTTGACATATATTTTCCTTAATTATGTATTGTGCACTTAGACTTTATTACATGCCACATCCTTTATTATTCCTATTATGGTAAAGTCAGTTTTAAGTGATTTTTTTCTTATTTGATGCAATTTATACTCGTTTGAATCATGACTCCCTAATTAAAGGGAGTCTGGTCCTGTGATTGATTCCAATTGGTATTGTTTCTATAATTATGTTAAGTCAGCACTTGTTACCTTATTCACTACTTGTTTTCAAAAACTATAAAGACACTTCTCTTTTCATTAACACATACATGAACAGATACCTTATTCTACTCTCTTTGTTCACACACACATTCTATTGCTCCTCTTGATTGCTTGCTATTACTAGTCGGCTGGAAGCCAAGACTAGTTATTCTACTTATTTACTTCTTACTCTATAGTTGTTGACTTCAACTGGTATGTTTCCAATTTATATTTAAAGTCTCCAAAACAACATGTTTCTATGGGTACTACAATTCATCTTGTTTCTGATCTTCTTTTATTTATGGATTTGTTGTCCTACTTGCATCTAATTTTTATGATTGTGGTCTTACCATTTCCCCTTTAGCCTCATCATGTGTACTCCCTCTTGTGTGTTTCAATGTCATCATGTTTATGTTTTCTGTGATCTCTAGGGTACTACAATTGCATTGTGTATTACTTAACCTCCATGTAATCTTGAACACATGCCATGCTCTGAATTGTTTTCTTAAACCTATGTGTAATCATGTACTACCCTCTCCCAGTACTCCCTCGAACCTGATTATGTTTAGATCTTGGCATGAATTCTTGGTGACCAACTGTGTTTGTGACTGTTCAGACTCTATACTAGTCTATGACACTTTAATGCTAACCTGCTTCTATATGTCCCCAATTCCCACTGTCCCTAAGTGAAATCTATGTTAGAATATGTTGGACCTGTTCAAGCTGTTTGCTGCTTTTTTCCAAAAATGTCTACCTTATACTCAGGCTGTTTTATTACTGATCAAAACTTTTTTTTAGAAAACTTCCTTACTTACTGTTATAATCCAGTACTGTTTTTGCCAAAACCTTTTCTCCTGCACTTCACTTTGTTCCTAGACCCTTAAGTCCTGCCCCCTCAGTGTGAGCAATGCTTTGGGACCCCTAAGCTCCCTCTGAACTCTGACACACTGAGGCTGGTACTTCCACACTGCACATGTTCAATTCCTGGTTACCAAGTCTGGGTGTGAGCATTGCCCGAGAGCCCTTGAGGTCCTTAGGGAACTTTGACACACCCTGGTTATGAAAGGCTATGAAATACCATATGGCAATGAGGTTTGGAGGATTTGGGCCTAATTGAAGGCTCCCTATAGAATAACTTCTTATTTTCTTTTTGGTTATGTAATTCATATTCCTTGGCTGTAATAATTTGTAAACAACTCAGGGGACGGATAGTAAAAAAGGGAGGGGGTGCCTATGCATGCTTTAGCTATTAAAGAGGTAGAAACCATGATGTTAGGCTTTCATTCCCTATCTGTGCAATAGATATCATGTTTAGGCCCATATGTTCAAATTCATGCATTAGAAACCATGTTGTTAGCTTTTATTTCCTATCTGTGCCATAGATATTATGTTTAGGCCTATATGTTCAAATTCACGCGTTAGAAATCATGTTTCTTAGGTCTCATACCTAATGTTTCAGCATGTTCCCTCTTACTTAGAAAAATCCTGCTAATAAATGATATTCTCTACTATCATATTCTCAGCTGCCTTGTTGATACTTAGAAATCCTGTTTTAGGATAAGATAACAATAATAAACAAAGTCGTCTTCAAATCTCTCTGAAAGCATGTTTAAATGATGTACACTCACGCATTTAGAGACCATGCCTAGGTCCTTCATACACATCAATCTGCATATGCATTTCTACCTGTACATTAGATATCATGTTATAAGGTCATATTTGCTCGACTACGCCTAGTCTAATCACTGATGCATATAAAAAGTATAAACAATCTCTCTCAGTTCTCTCTAAAACAACTGGTAATACGTATGTGTTATGAAACAACCTAGAACAACATGTTTAGGTAAAACTTTTACAACAGTTCCTTTAATGATTCTGATAACTAACATACACTATCCCACGCCTAGGCAAGCCTTAGGTGAAAAAATTCTAACAACTAGAAATCTGCCTCTTTTGTGTGTGCTGCCTAATGCAAACAAGTTCTTTTTAATCAGTAGACAAATTGATTAGGGATTTCTAGTAATAACAAAACTGCCTGTTAATCCCCTGAATTCACTTAGACACCATGTCTTAGGATCTAAATTAATACTTTCCTTATATGTGTTTGAGTCGTGCTAATTATGTGCATAATCTGTGGAGGTAAACTTGAGCCTCTTATATGCTCCTATGTGCTTCCCATTTACTGTAGTCCTATATGTTCTTTACTTGTCGCTTTAGAATTTTACCTTTAAACCTGAGGGTCTGCCTAGTACCTCCCTTTACGATAGTAGTCCTGACCTCCTCCGGGACAAATAGGATGGGACGGGTAATAACACGCACTAGAGTTCGTGACCAACACACACTTTAAACACCTTCACGGGGTGGGAAAGGGTAGAATATGGATATGATGACCGATGCGCTAATACCACGTTTAGCCCCTCTCTGAGGAGTGTCATATCGGGTATTGCATTGATGTGATCCATATTATTTCAAACCTAGGATATCCCTTCCTTTAAATGTTAAATTATAACTCTTTTTTAACTGTTGCTTGCTTAATATTTAAAATCCCCTATTACTTGAGCCCTTACTTGTTATTTGTTGAACTGTACAAATTCACAAAACCATTTGGCCGGGAACCACACTCGTGGATCCTGAGGGGTGCCTAACACCTTCCTCTTAGGATAATTTCAAGCCCTTACCCTATCTCTGGATAGCAAGGTAGTTGTAAATGAACCCCCTAGGTGCCCTAACTCACAGTTAAAATCGTTATGTGGCGACTCTAAAAAATGCAAACCCTCTTCCTGAAAGGAAAGAGTTGCCTCGACCCAAATGTCCTGAACCTGATCTCCGCGAGGGAAGAGTGGGGCGTGACAGCATGGCGACTCTGTTGGGGATTATAGTCTTTTACCATTTCAAATTGTTTTGTGAATTTTCACCTTTGCTTTGTTTAATACTGTTGATACCCAATTTTTCCTCAAACTATTTTAAAATTTGCATATATACCTTCAAAATCACTTTTATAATGACTGGCATTTTTTTATGAATTTCTCATATTTTTATCAATTTACTTTTTCCATTTATCTGATATTTCTTATTCAATACTTATACATAAATCGTATTATAAATAATTTTAAAGTGTTTTCCAACTCATCATCTTATTTTTAATCCTATTTAATTCTACTAAGATTTGGTTATTTCCAAAATTAGCCAGCATTGGCACTATTTATCTAATTTTAGCAATTTTGCAATTATATCACAAGTATACGTTTATATCGTTTATAAAATCTGTAATTGATCATTTTTTTATTTTTACGCTAGTTAATCGTCTCAATTTAATTTATTTGGTCTTAACTTTTAGTTTACGCAGTTATTGGCTATTGTAATTAATTATTCTATTTAAATTGGGTATTTAACATTTGGCCTATTTCCTATTTAAAACTTAGCCAATTTTTGACCCCAACCCCACTTGATTTATTAACCCAGCCCAACCTTATAACTCTACCCGACCCAACCCCCTAATTAATATGAGCCGTTGATCAAATTAGATCAACGGCCCAGATTCTATTTTCCTAAAATATCTCTAACCTAACCCCCCCTTCCCTGTCTCATTTTCGAGACTCCTCACTCTCTCTCTTCGTCTCTTCACCTCTCTCTATCTTTATGCTAATCTCTAGAAGCCTCCTTGGCTTTTCCCCTCCGATGGGGCCTATTCATCTTCTCCGACTTGTTTACTCACCGGAATATATGGCTCTCTACTGTCTCCTGGTCATCTACCCGCCTCTTAACCCCTCAGTGACATCCTAGTGTCACGACCCCAAATCCTAACAGGCCGTGATGGAGCCTATCGTGGAACTAGGCTAGCCAACCATCACATTACTACGCTTTTGTTCAATTATAAGAGTTCACAATTTAATAATAAGCATGCAACCATAGCATCAAATAATATAGTTAAGTCTTAACGTCCCAATAATAGCCTAATAAAACTCCCAAGAACTGGAGTCAATAGTCATGAGCATCTAAGAATAAATAAATCTAACTCTGCTAAAACTATAATATATGTCTCTGAATCAAATACTAAACTAAATAAGGAAGGGAAATGGAGAAGCTGTGGACGCTGGACAGCTACCTCGAAATCCCGTGAAATGCTACTATCGAACCTGGATCAGCTACTGCTGCAAACTAGTACATGGATCTGTGCACAGAGGCACAAGGAGTCTTTATGAGTACGCCAACTCAGTAGTAATGAAAATAAATCACAGTCTGAGTAATATAAACACACAGTACAGATACACAATTCCACAAAACCAGTAAAATACCAAGTCACCATGTAGTATTTATCAAATAATAAATTCGAAATCAGTTCCACAAATCCTTTGAAAACATGTGAAATATCAGTATATCTCAGTAAAATTCTCAGTAAAAACCGGTTCGAAAATGAAGTAAAATCATAGTTCGAAAACTTAGTAAAATCATAATAAATCTGCCCCTCGGGCGAAAACCATTTCTCGTAACAGTTTCCCCTCAGGCACTCTCTCAATCACTCAGTAACAACCATCACTCAGTATCAGCCCCGCGGGCAATCATCTCTCAATATCGGTACCGGCGCTCATTGGGGGTGTGTACAGACTCAAGAGGGGCTCCTACAGTCCAAGCGCTATAATAACATAAGGCCTGAAAGCCTCCTCACCACTCTCCTGAGGCTTGAAAGCCTCCTCACCACACTCCTGAGGCCTGAAAGACTCCTCACCACACTCCTGAGGCCTAAAAGCCTCCTCACCACTCAGTCAGACACTCTCAATTTTCCCTTAGGCCATAAACATACCGGGTTCTCTACCCAAAGCAGTGTTTCATTTTTCAATATATAGTATCAAAATACTCTGAGTGTCAAAACAATTTATCAGGAAAAGAATGAGTGTGAAATCATAGCATATCGGTGAGGAAAATATAGTAAACACAACCCTCAAAGGGAAACAGATCGGCACTAGGACCCAAACACGGCTTACAACCCAAAACATATCATAATATATAAATACTAATTAAGAGAAGGCTTAAAAATCGGTTTCGCAACTCAATAGTCTCCTAAATACGAAAGATATGTGATGACCCGAAAGGTCATCTTGTGTAAAGTTAATTATGACTGTGTTCCAAAGCCCCAAAAGCCTCCGTTAATCTCACCTCGATATGCATGCACAGCCCGGGCGCGTAGTCGGGAAGCCTTTATGTGAAAACTGGATAAAGAGTTGAATTTATGATAATTAATTGAATAAAGTTGACTTTGGTCAAAATTTTCGGTAAATGGACTCAGAGCCATGATATGACGGTCCCGGGAGGTCTATAGGAAAATATGGGACTTGGGCGTATGCCCGAAATCGAATTTCGAGGACCCAAGTCTGAGAAATGAATTTTTAAAGAAAATTATTTTCTGAAAATAATAAAGGCTTATGAAAATGAACCTTGATGTGAAACCTGTGTTGTCGGGCCCGTATTATGGTTCGGAGCCCGAAACATGTTCAATATGTGTTATTTAAGTTTTCTATGAAATTGGTAAGAAACGGGCTTGATTTGATGGGTTTCAGATCAAAATGGGAAATTTAGAGTTAATGAAGTTTTGAGAAATCTCATAGAATTTGAAATTTGGTTTGGAATGTGATTTTATGTTCCCAAGGTCCTAATGAAATTCCGAGATGGGGGATAGTTCCGTTATGTCATTTACATCTTTCCTGTAAAATTTGAGGTCATTCCGAGTAGTATAGGCCCGCTCGGTGCAGTGAAATGAATTCTAGAATCCTAAGTTCTTAAGTTTGGTTCAATTTGGTTTTGGGGTTGAATTCAGAGTTTCGTTGTTGTTTTTCGCGTTCCGGAAGTTCGAGCGAGTCCGTATCACGAATACAGACTTGCCAGTGCTTTTGGGCGGGGTCCCGAGGGGCTCGGATGTGTTTTAGACCCCCGGGAGCTAAGTTAGAAAAACCAGAAATTCTGCTATATGGTTTCCTTCTCTGCGATCGCAGAAGGTGGGTTGCGATCGCGGAGAAGGATTTTGCTGGGCTGTTGATTGTTCTCCGCGATCGCAGAGGTCTAGGTTCCACACCTTCGCGATCGGAGGACACCTATGCGATCACATAGTGTCGAGTCTGGAGGCCGGGCACTTTGTTCTTCGCGATCGCAGGACCCCCTGCCGCGATCACAGAGGTCAGGCAAGATGGTCTTCGCGATCGCAGGCCTCAGGTCGCGATTGCATAGAGGCATTTTCTGGGCAGTCTAATTAAATATGGGAGTGGGCCATTTTCCACTATTCCCACCTTCTTCCTTGAGCTTTTGGAGACATTTCAACAGAGCTATTCCACCATTGTTGTCAAGGTAAGTAAAACTCCATAATTGTTCTAGCTTTAAGATCAATTCCTAGTTAAATCCCCCTTCTAAATCCTAAAATTTATGAAATTGGGTAGTAATTTAGGGATTTTGGGAATCTTATGAATTATCCATCTAGGCCATGAATTCTAGCAAGAACTTGCATATCTATGATCCTTAGGCTACGGGTGAGTGATCCCTTCGAGAATTTTCGGAATTTGATCATGCGGGACCGGGGTTGGGATTTGGGAATTCTTCAAGAATAGCGATTTTAGTGAATAACTAAGATAACTTCCCGCATTGTGCATGCATTGATATTATTGTATACCTTTTGTCTAGTTGCGAGTCCTCGGGTGTAGAGTTCGGAGTTTCGGGCGCAATTGTGATCTGAGGGGTAGATTCAACACGAGGTGAGTCTCCTTTCTAACCTTGTAAGAAGGAATTGTCCCCATAGGTGATGTATGTGCTATGTTTAAATTGTTTGGGGGCTACGTACGCGCCAAGTGACGAGAGTCCGTACATAGCGTCTATTATTATTATGTCCGGGTAGTTAGGCCCACATCATGCCTTATATGCTTCCTTGTAATGCCTTATATGCCTTATATGCTTCCTTGTGACGCCATATGTACTATGAGATCATGTTTGGTATAATATTGTTCCTCTGAGGCCTTATGGAAAATTTTGGAAGGAAAGGAATTTGTTATGAAAAAGTAATTGTGATATATATGGGATCGGGTCGTACTCCACGACAGTGTTGAGAAGTATTTGTGATATATATGGGATCGGGCCGTACGCCACGACAGTGTTGAGAAGTATCTGTGATATATATATATGGGATCGGGCCGTACGCCATGTCAGTGTTGAGAAGTATTTGTGATATATATGGGATCGGGCCGTACGCCACGACAGTGTTGAGAAGTATCTGTGATATATATATATGGGATCGGGCCGTACGCCATGTCAGTGTTGAGAAGTATTTGTGATATATACGGGATCGGGCCGTACGCCACGACAATGTTGAGAAATACTTGAAATACATATGGGATCGGGCCGTACGCCACAGCGAGTTTAGAAGGAACCTTATGGGAGCGGTCCGTACGCCACGGCGGAACTAAGACTTGGTGATTATTGTTTCGTTTCGGTGGTCTTACCCTTGAAAGTGTATTATTGTTTAATTCAGTAGTTGTTTGGATTTCTGCTCTTGATATGTACTTGTTGCTCATTTCCTGACATGCCTACTGTATTTCATTATATTCTATCGTATGTTCTTACTGTTGGACCTTAGTGAGTATCGAGTCGACCTCTCCTCACTACTTCTTCGATATTAGGCGGGATTATCACTGGGTACATATTTATTTAATATGTACTCATGCTGCACTCATGTACTTAAATGTACAGGTTCTTAGGCCGGTGCTTCTGGTTATTGTACCGGAGAAAGATCCTGAGCTTGTGGACTTGACTTCACGGTGAGCTGCTTCCTCTGGCGATTCCCAGCAGCACCATGGAGTTTTCACTTACTTTTGTTATTTTCCCCGTCTATTTCATCCAGACTGTGGATTTGTATATATATTACTTTCCCTTGTACATTCCGCTAGTATGCCCATGACACTCGTGACACTAGTTCCTGGCACACGCGTAGTGTATATTTTGGGTTTTGGCTTGTATAGGCATTCACATGCTTTATTTTGGCCACTTAGTGATATGCTTTTATTCTCGTATCCAGCTATCATCATGTTTAACTGTTTACAATTGGTAACTATTGACTTGTTTAATCAAATGGGAAGGGTAACCCGTCGTTGGGCGCCATCACGACCTGGATTAGGATTCTGGGTCGTGACAAGATATTTCCAAAGTTCCAACCTTTTCATTTAAAAACCCATGAAAGGGTGAATAGTCCGGGTTTTCATACCCTCAGAACACGATTTAAAGATATTACTTACCTCAAACTAGCTCGAAAACTATTCCGCAATGTGCTTGCCTCTCGAATCAAACCCCGAAGACTCCAAATCTACCAAGTTCAGATTTTTATCATCAATATATGCTTAAGGAACGAATTCCAATCGAAAGATATCAAATTTAGCTCAAAAATCCGAAATTGGTCAAAACCTGACCCCTGGGCCTGCGTCCCGAAACTCAGAAATTTTTATACAAAAGTGCTCTTCATCCTCTCACGAGTCCGTACATATAAAGAACACCAAAATCGGAGTTTGTTTGACCCCTCAAATTGACTCTTTAAGGTCTCATAATTTCAAGCCCTAAAACCCAATTTTTCTACTGATTGTCAATGAATTTACACTGGTTTTATGTTCTATAATCATCCATAATCGAGTTTTAATGATCAAAATACTTACCTCTATGAAGAACAAGGATTTCCCTCTTAAAAATCGTCCCAAAAAGCTCTTTTCCGTATAACAATGGTGTAAAAAGGTATTTAGGTCGCGGAAGGGTTATTTAAATACTGCCCAGTGATTTACTCTCCGCGATCGCTGTCAAAGCCACGCGATCGCATAGATCAAATGCTCCTGACCTCTGCGATCGCAGCCCATCACACGCGATGCGATGACCACTGACTCCCCACGCGCCTGTAACCCTACGCGATCACGATCAAGCCCACGCGATCGCGATACCTGACCTGCTCGACCTCTACGATCGCGAGCACACTTATGCGATCACTGAGTGTAAATCCTACCCACTCTCAAAATGCACTATGCGATCGGGACTCCCTTCACGCGATCGCAGAGAGTAAAAATCTGTTGCACTGACACCAGAAAACCAACAATTGCTCTAAGTCCAAATGAGTCCGTTAATCACCCGAAATCAATCCCGAGCCCCTCGGGACCCCAACCAAATATACCAACACCTCACATATGATCATTCAAACTTAGTTGCACTCTCAAAATACTAAAACTAACATCAAAACACCAAATTCACATTGGATTCAAGCCTAAGAACTTTGATATTTCTAAAATCCACCAACGATGCCGAAACTATCCAAAACAACTCAGATTGACCTGAAATTTTGCAGACGCATCCCAAATGACATTACGAACCTGTTCCAGCTGTTAGAATTCCACTCCGACCCCGATAGCCTATTTTCCACTGCCGATCGGAATCCCCAAAAACTAACTTTCGCCAATTCAAGCCTAATTCTACACCGTACATCACAAAATTATTCTGGACATACTCCAAGTCCCAAATCACCTAACGAAGATATCCGAGCCATAAAATTTTCATTCTGAGGTCGTTTACCAGATGAACCTGGAGCGGTTCACTCACCTCCTATGGGTCTCTTGCCGTGTTCCGGCCACCCCCCGGCCTTTGAGTAAGTTTGCAGTACCCCTAGCCTTAATCGAGGTCACTCCCGAGGTTTGCCCTCTTTTCTGGGATTCCAAGAAACCCTAGTCCTCTGTATCTTTGGGTTTTCTTTAAGACCCGTCTTATATTTACAATGCTATGAAGTTTCTTCTTGTTTTTCTCCGAAAAATTTGGTTTTAAACGATTTCAAAAACTAGGGTTTCTATACCCTGTGCTCAAAGCAGTTTCCTTTTGATTCTTTTAGATATCCATGTTGTTTAAGTTATTACCTCTTTTTTTATGTTATTTTTACTGCTCTTGGTGAAACCCTAAGTATTCTGGGTTGTTCTTTGTTATTTGACTATATGCATCCATGTATTCTCTATGATGTCCATTAAATCCACTGCTATGACCTCTTCCTGTTAATTTCTATGAGTACCTCTTTGTTTCGATAAGTGATTGATGTTTGAACTCTTGAAAATTTCGACCTTTACCCTACTGGCTCTTTACTGGTTGATATATATTGATTCTTTTGTGTAAAATCCCATGTTTGTGATGTTTTCCTTAAATACATGGGCCTATATATTCTGCCTATAAGTCTACACCAATATTTGAATTATTTCTATACTTGTGTGATGCTTTCCTTAATTACTTGGGATTTCCTGTGATTGAATCCGAGATTCTCTTGACTGATTTCAAACTGATGCCCTATTTTACTTTATACACGGGTAGTTCAATTTTTCTTAATTACTCACTATGTACTTGGTTTCATTTGTGCACTATGTGAATGTTTCTGCCCTAGTAAGCTTTATTAGACTGATTTTCTTTCCTTATTCTGCCTTGACTATACCGTTTGAAACTAGACTCCTTAATTAAAGGAGTCCAGTTGTCTTAATTGGTGCTAATCGATTTATTTCCATGTTTGTGCACTCCTTACCCATGTACTACTCGTTTTTCAAACTATATAAAGAGTTTTTTTCCCTCTTTGCAAACACACAGAGATTCATACGAAAATACACAAACACTATTGACTGACACTTACACTGATAACACACACTGATTTGAGAGCACTGACCACTAAGTATATTACTCTAAACTTTCCGTGTTTTCATACACATCTCTATTGCTCCTGTGCTTCTGCATATTACTACCCTACTCTTGCTCTCTTTGTTCTACATACTGTTGTTGATGTGCTATCTCTTGTACTTTGCTATTACTCGACTGGTATGTTTCTGATTTAGTTTATAGCATCTATACACAATATGCTCCAGTTCTTATTTAGTTACTTATTGTTACTTATGTGTTTTATCTTATGGTTCTATTGCCTACCATGTAATTAGCATGACTATGTGGTGTCCTTTCCCATGTGATTCTCTATAACTGCTTTAGTCATGTGTAATCAGCATGTCTCCTACTATTTTCCCTTTCCCCCTTAGTCTAATATACCTCCATGTTCCTTCTATGATTCTGGCATGCTCATCTGTTAATTGCTATTACATGCTTTCATTCATGCTTAACCTCCTATGTTATGAACCTGCTTCCCATGCTACCTGAATGCTATACAATCTTGACTCTATTAATCTATGATGTTTTATGACAACCATGTGATAACTATGAGAATCTGTAAACTTACTCTACTGCTCACATCTAAATTACTTGTCCCCAACCCTTTACCCATGTTTGTGTTTGCTCTTTCATGAGTTCTTTACCTACTGGTTGTAATTGTGTTGCTTCTCCCTTTTTCAAACTATTTTACAAACTATTTATGGTTCTCGAAGCTATTCTCAAAAACTGTTGTTTCGAAACTACTCTTTGTCAAACTCAACTCTTTTACACTGCAAGCACCTATCACTACTCTTAGACTCTAGGTTCTGCCCCCTTCGTGTGAGCATTGCCTTTGGGACCTTGAGTACCCATTGAACTTTAACACACAAGACTGGCACTCTACACTGCACTTACTCATCCTTGGCTAGGGTACCTGGGTGTGAGGCACTGTCCAGGATCTTCTGAGGTCCTTAGAGACTATGACACACCTGGGTTACAAGAGGTCTTGGCATATGGCATGTTGGATCTGGTACTTAGGCCTACTATTAGGCTCCCTATAGTGTAACTTATTAGTTTTCTTATTCATTTGTGTAATTTGTGAAACAATGGTCTGTAATAATTAAGTGTAAAAACAACTCTCGGGCTGGATTGTAAAAATGGGTGGGATTATGCATGTTTAGTAAATTTCTGGGTAGAAAACATGCTTAGGATTTACTTTACCTTTGTGTGCAATAGAAATCCTGCTTAGGACATATCCACCATGCATTAGAAATCATGTTCTTAGGTATATTTATGTCTTCATCTCATCACATGCATACTCATTTGGAAAATCATGCTAAAATACCCGTAAAAGGCTTTTATAATTGCTTCCCGCTTAGAGATCTTGTTCGTAGTTAAATAACTAGATGAAATGGTTGTTAATAATAATATTACTTTTGAATATTCATGCCTCACATCTATAAATCATGTTTAGGTTCATAATAACAAGTACTTATCAGAACTTGCATTAGATATCATGTGACTTTAGGAATTTGTTTTCAGCATATATTCAGACTCATGTGTTAACTGTACTGCAAAGAATGCCTAGAAATCATGCACTAGGTTAAATAATTTAGTGAAACCATACCCCTGTACCATCTGTGTAATAAGTAACCTCATTTAAAAATAGATTTCAATGATTGAAAACATTTTTCTGAATTTAAACCCAAACTGGTTTCATACTCGACATCCTGCTCGCATTCTTAGAAACTATGCCTATAGAATCTGCATTTTCTCATCATATGTCTATTAAAATCAAAGTCTAGGGATATGCATTCCACCTATGTCTTAAAATAGTAATCAACATATATTCAGACGCTTAGGCAAGCCTTAGGATCAATATTTGATAAAATTTGATTAACCGTCTTTTATACACTGCCTGTCACTACAAATGGTTTTAAAATCAATCATGCACTCTTTTATGGTACTCACTAAAATACTCTATTTGCTAATGTCTCTATACTTAGAATTCCTATTTTGCTTACAAACTACTGGGATTTAAAGTCATTTACTCCTTTCCTTTTCTAAAACTCATCAAAACCTGCTGTTTACTACTGTTTTTTTTTTCATATCTGAAATCCCTGCTTTAGGTTCTGAACCTAAGACTTTAGTTGTGTTTGAGACGTGCTATTTACATGTTTTATTTGTGGACGGATATATGAGCCTTATAACTGTTTACGTGTACCCCATATGTGCAAGTCCTAATTGTTTCTCTACTTGTCGCTTAGAGTTTATCCTTTAAACCTGAGGGTCAGCCTAGTACTCCCCTTATAGGATTAGTAGTCCTAAACACCCTCTGGGACTTATAGAACGGGACGGGTAAACAGCACGCAATAAGCTTCGTGACCAACACACGCGTTTTAAATACCTTAGCGGGGTGGGGAAGGGTAGAATATGGATATGATGACCGGTGCGCTAATACCACGTGTAGCCCCTCTTCGAGGAGTGACATACCGGGTATTGCATTGATGTGATCCATGTTTCTTTAAAACCTAGGACATTTTCATTCAAATAATTTATTTTGTTATTCTTTAAATTTCTTTTAATAATTTCAGTATTTACTTGAAATCCCCTCTTACGTGAGCCTTGCTTGTCATTTGTTTACTGTCCAAATTCACAAAACTACTTGGCTGGGACCCACAGTTGTGGATCTTGAGGGGTGCCTAACACCTTCCCCTTGGGATAACTTCAAGCCCTTACCCAATCTCTGGTAATGCAAACTAGTTTATGAGTTAATTATTCTAGGTGCCCTAACGCACCATAAAATCGTTAGGTGGCGACCCTTCCTTAAACCTTTTCCTTTAAGGAGTTGTCCAGAATGTCATGAAACCCGATCTCCGTGTACCTAACCCGTGCGAGGAAAAAGGGGGGCGCAACAACATGGCGACTCTGCTGGCGATATTCCCTAGGCTTTTACCATTACAAGTTGTTTCGTGAATTTGGACCTTTAATTTTTATTTGAATGCTTACACCTTTTCCTATTCCTCGTTATATGCTATTAACTGTTTAATTTTTGCAAGTATTTATTTTTCCTGAAAAAAGATGACATATCTTCATGTTTTCTTTGTAACCGCTTTCCATTATAACTGTTGTATTTTCTTTCTTTACCGCTTTCCTCAACGTGAAAATACATGCCTATTTGTTTAAATACTATTTATTGCATATCTTGCTCCGCATTCATATTCCACTCGTGCCAAAAAAAAATCCTATAGCAACGCTTACAATGAGTGGTTGCGTTATTCCAATATTACTACCCCCTAAATTCGGAAAGGCGTATTTGCGGTAAAACTAGTCGATCAGCAGTGCAGTCGACAGTTCCGTGCCTTCCCCCCTTGAGTTGTCCGCTCAAGGGTACCGGTCTAAAAACCAATAGAAACCTTACTCTATTGTAATGTTGCATGCATCATGGTCAAACCTAGCCAGGTTAATGTGTTGTCCGCACAATAGCCTTTAAGATAGCCTTGTCCAAAGTCCATTGGGTTTCCCTGGAACCCAAACGAACGCCTTCACATTCTGTGCATTTATTTGGGAAACTAAATGCTCTTTGCTAATTATTGATGTTAAATAGTCGAGTCCGGTGGGGGTAAGGGCCTAACCATGTTCGTTTTGCAAGAAATGAGGCACGAAACCCCCAGATTCGGCATGGTTGCCAACATCCACCCCAAACTGTTAAACTGGTGGGAAGATCTTCACTCCAACGACAAAACACTTGTCAGGAAACACTTGGGCAACCTGCCTTCTCTTTTGGATATTCAGCCTAACAAAATGATGATAGAGGTTGCTACCTTATTCTGGGATTGCGATCGGTCGGTATTCCGCTTCGGAAACAATGAAATGACACGCCTGCTGGAAGAAATAGGAGGTTTGGCCGGTTTGGTTTGGGAATCTCCAGGGTTGCTGATGCCTGAGAACCGCACAGGCCGGGGTTTCCTCAAAATGTTGGGTCTGAAGAAAAATCCGGACTTGGTATGTTTAAAGGATTCGTACATCCCTTTTCATTACTTGTAAGAAAGGTTCGGTCATAGCAAATCATACTGCACCTATCAGGACGAGTTCGCCCTCACTTCTCTAGGGCACATCCATCGCCGAGTGTTTGCTTTCATGGTCTGTTTTCTGGGTTTAATGGTGTTCCCGACAAAGAAGGAGAGGATCCACACTAGGTTGGCCATGGTCACTAAGACTTTAATGGAAGGGATCAATGGACAGGACTTCAGCATTGTGCCTATGATCATTGTAGACATATACCGAGCCTTAGAAATATGTCAACGGGGAGCAAAGCATTTCGAAGGTTGAAACTTACTACTTCAACTTTGGCTCACTGAACATTTGCAAAGGGGTGACTACCAATAAGACATCCATCGAAGAATCTGGGATGACCATATCGCTTTCAACCACCCAAAGCGAATGAACTATATTCCAGACATGTTCGCTAAGCCGGAAAATGCCGAGGGATGGGTTGAGTTACTGGGGAATTTGACCAAGGACCAAATTCAGTGGATGTTTTAATGGTTCCCAACGGACGAATTTATCATCCGATCCCGAGACGCTTCATCTCTGATATTGATTGGTCTGAGGGGAACATACCCTTACGTCCCTCTCCGAGTTATGAGGCAAGCAGGGATGAAGTAGGTTATACCTAGGGTTGAGAAGATGAGACATCTTCGAGCAGACTTCCAGGATGACGACAATCCTTACAAGTGCCAAGCCCAACATTTGTGGCACTAAAAGATTGTACTTGAAAAAGACACCATCGAGCCAGACATGTATCATTCCGGTTGTACTCCTTTCTATCTAAGCTGGTTAGAAGAAGATATGGAGGGTCGATTCGAGCCAGGATTCGATCAGGGTCACCGGGTCATAGATGAGAAGGCCGAAGCGCATGTTAAATTCAACAATCTACGCAAGAGGCTCCGTGAATGTGAGAATAATCATCACCAGATACACGAGTCCAGCAAAAAGCTTATTGAGGAATGGAAGGATATGGCTATCAGCTCCAACAAGAGGCTAGGGTACTTGGAGCGAGGTATAGTCGAGCTGGATGAAAAGTTCATCAAGAGGATCGAGGACTACAAAAAGGCTGAAGGAGCCGAATGATGATATCTATCCAGGACCTACATACTGTTGGGACTTCGCGAGTTGGGAAAGCTGATCGAAGGGAGCAGGAATGCCAAATCTGGGGAAGGTCCTTCTGGGACCAAGTAGATAGGGGTATTTTTTATTTTGTCTCCTTTGATGTAATAAGGCCATTGGCCATTAGTGACTTTTATTTTTCGCATATTTAAAGTCGTTTTTATCATCAATAAAATGAGGCATTTAGCATTCCAAGTTCTCCAAATTAGTTTGTCGCTAGGCCTACCTCGGGCACAAAGAGGTTCCCCAACTTAGGATGCGTTTTACATTTTCGCATTACGTGTTTAAATTACCGCAATATTGTTTATAATCCTCACTAACTTCGTTACCTTTTTGTTTTTCCTTTATTTATTATTCCCCTCCCAAAAGGTTAGTTTGTGCATTATGGCATCATCAGTCTATCACACAAGATCCAAGGGCCCTCCTCCTACTCCTCCTCCTAGTCCTCCCAGGGGCAAAGACAAAGGCAAAAGTAAGATGGAAGAATCCAGCCGCGCCAGACAAGAGAATAGGGTTGAACGGGTAGAGGCCACTGACGGCCGGGGTATTCAGGTTTTGCATGACAACATGTCACCACTGGAACAAAAGCTACTGAAATTTCAAGAAGAACTTGATCAGGTCCGGAATCTGGCCAATCTGTATTTTTCCCTCAACGTCCCTGACGTCACCCCTACACCTCCACCGAATATCCCAAAACAGCTAAATCACCCTGCACTTCATCGTCACGCCACTCCCCCGAAGAACCAAACTCTCCCCGCATAGTGCAACACTTGCCACAACACTCCACCTCCACCCCCGAGACCTCAGACTCACAAAAAAATCATCTCCTTTCCTACAACAATCTCATCTACGTGGAGACTGTGACTCACTCCACCCCACCTGTCACACATACATCTAAGTCCGATGAGAAAGGCCTGCTTATCAAAAATCTGGCTGAGGAACTTAGGAAGCTGACTAGCCGAGTCCAGGGTGCTGAAGGAGTCAAGGGGATCGAAGGTCTGAACTATGAAGACCTATGCATACAGTCTGATGTCAAACTGCCCGAGGGGTACAAACCTCCAAAGTTCGAGATGTTCGACGATACTGGTGATCCAAGGGTCCACCTGAGGACCTACTGTGACAAATTGGTTGGCGTAGGAAAAGACGAAAGGATCTGCATGAAGATATTTATGAGGAGTTTGAAGGGAGATGCGCTATCTTGGTATATCAGCCAAGACCCCAAAAAGTGGTCCAACTGGGTAGGGATGGCAACAGACTTCGTGGACAGGTTTAGATTCAACACAGAGAATGCACCAGATGTGTTCTATATCCAGAAATTGAGGAAGAAACCCACGGAAACCTTTCGCGAGTATGCTACTCGTTGGAGGTCGGAAGCTGCCAAAGTTAGGCCTGCCTTAGAGGAAGAACAGATGAACAAATTCTTTGTTCGGGCTCAGGACCCACAATACTATGAACGACTGATGATGGTTGAGGGTCAAAAGTTCTCCGACATTATCAAATTGGGAGAGCGGATTGAAGAAGGTATCAAGAGTGGTATGGTTACTAACTTTGAAGCTTTACAGGCCACTAATAAAGCTCTGCAGTCCGGTAGTTTGTCCAGAAAGAAGGATGTGGGAGCCGTGATGGTTGCACAACAAGCCAAATCCATGCCTAAATACCAGGTCTATCCCGCACCTCCATTCACATATCAACCCGCTCCAAATTACCAAGCACCCTCACCCTCATACCAAACTCCACCACCCACGTACCAAGTTCCACCACCCACATATCAACCCACTTCACGCAAATACTCCCAACCCGTTCCCGTCTACAACACCTATAACTCCTAGCCATCTCACTACCAGTCACCCCCTACCCGTCAAAACTTCCCTAGGCATCTTCCTAACTTTGATCGTTGCCCTCCAAAACAATACACCGCCATAGCCGAGCCCATTGACCAGTTATATGAAAAACTCAAAGTTGCTGGATATGTCACACCTATCCTTGTTGTCACCCCTGAGAACCCTTCTCAGTGGGTTAACCCAAACAAATCTTGTGCATACCATTCTGGCATGAAAGGACACACCATCGATGAATGCCTCTCTTTGAAGGATAAGACACATACCCTTATTGATAACAAGATTATTGTGGCCAAGGAATCCTCTCCGAACGTCCGTAACAATCATTTACCAGACCATAAGGGCGGAGGTATCCATATGATTGAGATAGAAGATGATTGGGATCCCGAGGGGTCAATCGGGTTGATCGCAGAAGGTGATGACCCAAAGAAACCTGCAGTTACACTCAACCCGATCATAGTCCAGATCCAACCATCTGAGAATGCTGAGGTGAATATGTCTATCCCATTTAAGTTTGAAGAAGCACCACCGGCAAATTCAAAGGCACCAGTGCCAATTGAGGTTGATTTCATGTCTCCGGCAAAGGCACCCGCACCCTTCGAGAATACAGTCTTGCCGCCCAAAGCCCGTGTGCCATTTGAAGTAAGGATCGTCGCACCAGTCCCGATGGCGATGTCAACCACACCACCTTTCTATTCAAATGATATCCCTTGGGATTAAACAGCTGAGGCGAGAAAGAAAAGTAAAAGTGGGTCTGAAGAGGCCATCGCAGCACAGGGTATGGCAAGAACTGGTAGAGTCTATACCCCTGAGCATCTGGCCGAGTCAAGAAAGCATGCTGCCAATCAGCCTCCCCTCACTGAGACAGGTTCAGATGATCTTTGGAGGAAAATATAGGCTAAAGAGTATTCGGTCATCGACCAACTGAACAAGACACCAGCACAGATATCCATTCTCTCTCTGCTGCAGAACTCTGAGACGCACAGAAATGCTTTGCTGAGAATGTTGAGTGAAGCCTATGTACCGAACAACATCACTAGCGGGGAAATGGCCAACATGGTAGGCCAAGTACTGGAAAGCCACAAAATCACTTTTCACGAAGACGATTTGCCACCTGACGGATTGGGACATAACAAGGCTCTGCACATCACCGTGCAATGCGAAGATTATTTCATAACCAGGATTCTTGTCGACGGAGGGTCCAGCCTTAACATATGTCTGCTGATAAAACTCAAGAAGTTGGGTAAGGGACTACATGAGATAAAGGACGGGGCGATCAACGTGAAATCCTTCGACGGTTCTCAAAGGTCTACCATTGGGGAAATCATTCTATGTCTGCAGATGGGACCGACTTGGTTCGAGGTGGACTTTCAGGTGATAGATGTGCCGGCATCTTACAATCTGCTGTTAGGACGACCGTGGATCCATACCACTGGGGCTGTTGCCTCAATGCTACATCAGGAAGTAAAATTTGAGTGGAACCATCAGGAGGTAATCATTCACGGCGATGGTAGCAACCCTATCTATAGATGTCATATTATTCCTCTGATCAATGGAAGAAGAAAGCTGGGTGGAGGAACCTACCACCACATCGAGCGGGTCAATACTGTCGACAAGGACAAATGGTGGGATAGCAAGATCGTGAGCATCTTGAATTGGGGAGGATACGAGCCAGGCAAAGGGCTCGGTAAGAACCTCCAAGGGATCATGAAACCCATCAAGCTCAAGAAACATGGTACCACTTTCGGTCTAGGGTATGAGTATACATGGGAAGAATTCAAAAACTGGTTGCCCCCATGGCGCGGTCACTATTAGCCCTTGGAGAAGCCAATACCTCATTTGGAGCAGACTTTCCAGCAGGCTGATATCATCTATGGGTCTGATGAAGAAGAAGCACTGGCGGCGATGAGGGACTTGTTTCTAGACGACGGGGACATGGATTGTTGTGTTGTTCTCGAGGAGGAGGGGGAGGAAGGCCCTTCCATACAGGCAGTGACCAGAGGAGCTCGTCTCAAGAACTGGTCCATCCGTACGACCAAAGCCCGCCGAGCCTCGGGGTAGCAAGGTTAATGAACAAGCACTATTTACTGTTTATTAAATGAATTTCTTTCCTTTTCTGAATTTTCAATTCCTACAATAAGATCTTCAATGTTCAAAACAATTATTCGTTTTATCAAAGCATTTCCAATCTCTTTATGAACCTAATATTTATTTGCTATTGTTTTCTCCCATTACTTTATCAAATACATCATTACTATTACTTATCTTGATGAACCGATGATTGTGACGTGCAATGAGACAACGCAGCAAACATATATTGATTTAGAGGAAGATGATATACCCGACGAGATTGTCAAGAAAATTGAGAACTTTGAGAACAGACCTAAGTCCAATCTGGACGTGACTGAAATTATCAATCTGGGGGATTCAGAGAACGTCAAGGAAACACGCGTCAGCATTCATTTGTCGCCATCAGAAAAGAAGGAATACACAGAGTTTTTGAAGGAGTATGAGGACATATTCGCCTGGTCATATGTTGACATGACTGGTCTAAGTACATCCATTGTGGCTCACAAACTGCCAACCAATCCAATGTGTCCACCGGTAAAGCAAAAGCTCAGAAAGTTCAAACCCGACATGAGTTTGAAAATCAAAGAAGAAGTTACCAAGCAGATCAACGCCAAAGTTCTCCGGGTAGTTGAGTACCCGACATGGTTAGCAGTGACGCAAAATGGGTAAATAGGCATTATGAACAACTAGCCCTCATAGACAGAAAGAGGATGAACGCAGTCTGTCATGGCCAATTATATCAGAACAGGATGACCAGAGCCTTCAACAAGAAAGTCAAGCCGAGACGATTCACACCGGGGCAGCTGGTGTTAAAGAAAATCTTTCCGCATCAGGATGAAGCCAAAAGGAACAGGGTCCGTACATGGTTCATAGAGTGCTGACACGAGGAGCACTTATACTCGCAGAAATTGAGGGAGAAATTTGGCCAAAACCAATCAACTCAGATGCAGTCAAGTGCTACTATGTGTAACTCTTTAGGCTTTCCTCAATGTTGTAAATTGAACTACGCCTGACCTGATTCCCTTTTAAGAGGGGATACGTAGGCAGCCCTATGGGTTCGGTCACAATTTAATAAAAATCTCCTTTCCCCCACAAATGGAAACTGGGGCAGAATTTTGAGGAGGACCCTCAAAGTTCTGAAGTAAGTTCAGCCAATTGCCGCACAAGCAACCGCCAGAAGTATTCACCCATCAAACCGGGGAAGAATTTTGAGGAGGACCCTTAAAATTCCATGGCAAGAAAAGTTGCAATGTCTTGAACCGCGTCACAATCGTCGGTTCGTCTAAAAATATTTTAAAATTATATGCTTATATTATATCTTTTCAAAATCATGCATACCTATTTTTGGAACAGCTTGTTTAGCAAATGCTACCCCAATGATATATCATGATCAAACAAGCGAGCCAAGTAAAGCCAGCGGGAATGCGAACTGACCTTTCCCCCTTTCAGAACTCACAATTTTTCTTTGGATGCAGGCACGAAGACGGAGAAAGCCCTAAACATATTATTATCCTCCGCAGGACATATATCTCTCAAAGACACCCTCTCCAACTCGTCGCACATGCCGACGCTTATTATCATCGCAAAACAACGCTTCATTCGCAACAATCGTATCACCGCAGTTCATCACCAGCTAAGAACTCTTACTCCTATTTTACTCCCTTCATAAGGCTACTATTCTTCCTTCCGAGGTTCTACGCTACCTCCCTCTGCATTTTTATTTCCTGCATTGCATAAGGCTGCCATTCTGCCTTTCGGGGTTCCACGCTACCTCCCTTTGCATTTTTATCTCCTGCACTGCATAAGGCTATTATTCTGCCCTTTCTAAATTTTGCAAGACTGAGCTCTGTCTTGTTAGCATCATGCTACTGCATTTTTCATGGGCTGAAATATCGCCAACCTGTCCAAGGGCGTCATCGTTCAGAGGCACCATCTTCATGGATCGAGAACATCATTTCATGGCCCGAGGATCTCTTTATTCAACTTGCATATCATTATTCAAAGGCTTCATGGTTCGGAGGCACCATCCTCATGGCCCGAGAACATCATTTCATAGCCTGCGAATCTAGCATCAAGCGATTCATGGCCCAGGACATCATGGTCTAAGGACGTCATCCTCAACTGTCCGAAGACATCATTCATAGTCCAACGGGAACTTGCGTCATGTTTAAATTATGCACAATATATGCTTGTCATTTGTTTGCAGGTAATCCGGCCAGGACAGTCAGCTAGGCAGGAGAGGACCGCTCCAGTTCTCTAAAACGACCCCCATAAACCTTCCTATTTTACCTTACCTTGCACCTTGCGTTCGTTATTGTCGAGTGTCATCAGTATACTTCACCGGTGATTCCTAAACTACATACGGCCTGATTCCTGTAAAACCAGGGATATGTAGGCAGCTCAGAAACCAGGGTGCGGCCTAAGTCTCTCATCCAATGTCAACTCGGTCAAAATTGGCCATCATATCTTTACCCGACAACTCTTTCATCCTTCCCGGGTAAAGAGGGGCAGCTGTTGATACCAATTTTTCCGCAAACTATTTTAAAATTTCCATATATACCGTCAAAATCACTTTTATAATGACTGGCATTTTTCTATGAATTTCTCATATTTTTATCAATTTTTTTTCCATTTATCTGATATTTCTTATTCAATACTTATACATAAATCGTATTATAAATAATTTCAAAGTGTTTTCCAACTCAACATCTTGTTTTTAATCCTATTTAATTCTACTAGGATTTGGTTATTTCCAAAATTAGCCAGCATTGGCACTATTTAGCTAATTTTAGCAATTTTGCAATTATAGCACAGGTATACGTTTATATCGTTTATAAAATCTGTAATTGATCATTTTTATATTTTTACGCTAGTTAATCGTCTCAATTTCATTTATTTGGTCTTAATTTTTAGTTTACGCAGTTATTAGCTATTGTAATTAATTATTCTATTTAAATTGGGTATTTAACATTTGGCCTATTTCCTATTTAAAACTTAGCCAATTTTTAACCCCAGCCCCACTTGATTTATTAACCCAATTAACCCATCCCAGCCTTATATCTCTACCCGACCCAACCCCCTAATTAATCTGAGTCGTTGATCAAATTAGATCAACGGCCCAGATTCTTTTTTCCTAAAATATCTCTAACCTAACCCCCCTTCCCCGTCTCATTTTCGAGACTCCTCACTCTCTCTCTTTGTCTCTTCATCTCTCTCTATCTTTCTGCTAATCTCTAGAAGCCTCCTTGTCATTTCCCCTCCGATGAGGCCTGTTAATCTTCTCCGACTTTTTTCTTCACCGGAATATATGGCTCTCTACTGTCTCCTAGTCATCTACCCGCCTCTCAACCCCTAAGAGACATCCTAGGTTCTTTAGATGAACCTGGAGCGGTTCCCTCCCCTCCTATGGGTCTCTTGCCCTGTTCCGGCCACCCCCCAGCCGTTTGAGTAAGTTTGCAGTACCCCTAGCCTGAATTGAGGTCACTCACGAGGTTTGCCCTATTTTCTGGGATTCCACAAAACCCTAGTCTTCTGTATCTTTGGGTTTACTTTAAGACTCGTCTTATATTTACCATGCTATGAAGTTTCTTCTTGTTTTTCTCCGGAAAATTTGGTTTTAAACGATTTCGAAAACTAGAGTTTCTATACCGTGTAACTTAAAGCAGTTTCCTTTTGATTCTTTTTTATATCCATGTTGTTTAAGTTATTATCTCTTAATTTTATGTTATTTTTACTGTTCTTGGTGAAACCCTAAGTATTCTGGGTTGTTCTTTGTTATTTGACTGTATGCATCCATGTATTCTCTATGACTCCTATTTAATCTACTGTTATGACCTCTTCTTGTTAATTTCTATGAGTACCTCTTTGTGTCAATAAGTGATTGTTGTTTGAACTCTTGAAAATTCCGACCTTTTCCCTACTGGCTCTTTACTGGTTGATTTATATTGATTCTTTTGTGTAAAATCCCATGCTTGTGATGTTTTCCTTAAATACATGGGCCTATATATTCTGCCTATAAGTCTACACCAATTTTTTAATTATTTCTATACTTGTGTGATGCTTTCCTTAATTACTTGGGATTTCCTGTGATTGAATCCGATATTATCTTGACTGATTTCAAACCGATGCCATATTTTACTTTATACACGGGTAGTTCCATTTTCCTTAATTACCCACTATGTACTTGGTTTCATTTGTGCACTATGTGAATGTTTCTGCCCTAATCAGCCTTATTAGACTGATTTTCTTTCCTTATTCTGCCTTGACTATACCGTTTGAAACTAGACTCCTTAATTAAAGGAGTCAAGTTGTGTTAATTGGTGTTAATCGATTTATTTCCATGTTTGTGCACTCCTTACCCATGTGCTACTCGTTTTTCAAACTATATAAAGAGTTGTTTTCCCTCTTTGCAAACACACAGATATTCATACGAAAATACACACACACTCTTGACTGACACTTACACTGATAACACACACTGATTTGAGAGCACTGACCACTAAGTATATTGCTCTAAACTTTTTGTGTTTTCATACACATCTCTATTGCTCATGTGCTTCTGCATATTACTACCCTACTCTTGCTCTCTTTCTTCTGCATACTGTTGTTGCTGTGTTATCTCTTGCACTTTGCTATTACTCGACTGGTATGTTTCTGATTTAGTTTATAGCATCTATACACAATATGCTTTAGTTCTTGTTTAGTTACTTATTGTTCCTTATGTGTTTTATCTTATGGTTCTATTGCCTACCATGTAATTAGCATGACTATGTCGTGTCCTTTCCCATTTGCTCTTCCCATGTGATTGTCTATAACTGCTTTAATCTTGTGTAATCAGCATGTCACCTACTATTTACCCCCTGTTCCTTCTATGATTCTGGCATGCTCATCTGTTAATTGCTATTACATGCTTTCATTCATGCTTAACCTCTTATGTTATGAACCTGTTTCCCATGCTACCTAAATGCTATACAATCCTGACTCTATTAATCTATGATGTTTTGTGACAACCATGTGATAACTATGAGAATCTGTAAGCTTACTCTACTGCTCACATCTAAATTACTTGTCCCCAACCCTTTACCCCTGTTTGTGTTTGCTCTTTCATGAGTTCTTTACCTACTGGTTGTAGTTGTGTTGCTTCTCCCTTTTGCAAACCGTTTTACAAACTTTTTATGGTTATTGAGCTATTCTCAAAAACTGTTGTTTCAAAACTACTCTTTGTCAAACTCAACTCTTTTACACTGCAAGCACCTATCACTACTCCTAGACTCTAGGTTCTGCCCCCTTCGTGTGAGCATTGACTTGGGGATCTTGAGTACCCATTGAACTTTGACACACAAGGCTGGCACTCTACACTGCACTTACTCATCCTTGGCTAGGGTACCTGGGTGTGAGGCAGTGTCCAGGATCTTCAGAGGTCCTTAGAGACTATGACACACCTGGGTTACAAGTGGCCTTGGCATATGGCATGTTGGATATGGTACTCGGGCCTACTGTTAGGCTCCCTATAGTGTAACTTTTTAATTTTCTTATTCATTTGTGTAATTTGTGCAACAATGGTCTGTAATAATTAAGTGTAAAAACAACTATGGGGCTGGATAGTGAAAATGGGTGGGATTACGCATGTTTAGTATAATTCTGGGTAGAAAACATGCTTAGGATTTACTTTACCTTTGTGTGCAATAGAAATCCTGCTTAGGACATATCCATCATGAATTAGAAATCATGTTCTTAGGTATATTTATGTCTGCATCTCATCACATGCATACTCACTTAGAAAATCATGCTAAAGTACCCGTAAAAGGCTGTTATAATTGCTTCTCGCTTAGATATCCTGTTTGTAGTTAAATAACTAGATGAAATGGTTGTTAATAATAATATTACTTTTGCATATTCATGCCTCACATCTATAAATCCCGTTTAGGTTCATAATAACAAGTACTTATCAAAACTTGCATTACATATCATGTGACTTTAGGAATTTGTTTTCAGCATATATTCAGACTCGTGTGTTAACTGTACTACAAAGAACGCCCAGAAATCATGCGCTAGGTTAAATAATTTAGTGAAATCATACCCCTGTACTATCTGTGTAATAAGTAACCTCGTTTAAAAATAGATTTCAATGATTGAAAACATTTTTCTGAATTTAAACCCAAACTGGTTTCATACTCAACATCCTGCTCGCATTCTTAGATACCATGCCTATAGGATCTGCATTTTCTCATCATATGTCTATTAAAACCAAAGTATAGGGATCTGCATTCCATCAATGTCTTAAAATAGTAATCAATATATATTCAGACGCCTAGGCAAGCCTTAGGATCAATATTTGATAAAATCTAATTAATCGTCTTTTATACACTGCATGTCACTACAAATGGTTTTAAAATCAATCATGCACTCTTTTATGGAACTCACTAAAATCCTCTATTTGCTACTGTCTCTATACTTAGAATTCCTGTTTTGCCTACAAACTACTGGTATTTAAAGTCATTTACTCCTTTCCTTTTCTAAAACTCATCAAAACCTGTTGTTTACCACTGTTGTTTTTTCATATCGGAAATCCCTGGAACCTAAGACTTAAGTTGTGTTTGAGACGTGCTAATTACATGTTTTATTTGTGGAGGGATATATGAGCCCTATAACTGTTTACGTGTACCCCATATGTGCAAGTCCTAATTGTTTCTCTACTTGTCGCTTAGAGTTTATCCTTTAAACCTGAGGGTCAGCCTAGTAATCCCCTTATAGGATTAGTAGTCCTAAACACCCTCCAGGACTTATAGAACGGGATGGGTAAACAGCACGCAATAAGCTTCTTGACCAACACACGCTTTTTAAATACCTTAGCGGGGTGGGGAAGGGTAGAATATGGATATGATGACCAATGCGCTAATACCACGTGTAGCCCCTCTTCGAGGAGTGACATACCGGGTATTACATTGATGTGATCCATATTGCTTTAAAACCTAGGACATTTTCATTCAAATGATTTTACTTTGCTATTCTTTAAATTTCTTTTAATAATTTCAATATTTACTTGAAATCCCCTCTTACGTGATCCTTGCTTGTCATTTGTTTACCGTCCAAATTCACAAAATTACTTGGCTGGGACCCACAGTTATGGATCTTGAGGGGTGCCTAACACCTTCCCCTTAGGATAACTTCAAGCCCTTACCCAATCTCTGGTAGTGCAAACTAGTTTATGAGTTAATTATTCTAGGTGCCCTAACGCACCATAAAATCATTAGGTGGCGACTCTTCCTTAAACCTTTTCCCTTAAGCAGTTGTCCAGAATGTCATGAAAACCGATCTCCGCGTACCTAACACGTGCGAGGAAAAAGTGGTCGCGACAAATACTAGCACCCTTTCCTCGTCCCTTCTACGTGCAATTACTTGTTTATTTCTTTCAAGTATTTACTTTTCCCCCTAAACGAAACTGACACGTTTCTTTGTTTTCCTTTATAACTGCTTTAAATCATAACTGTTGTATTTACCGCTTTCCTTAACGTGCAAATACATGACAACTTATTAATGCTTATCATTGCATAATCATGCTCAGTATTCAAACTCCACTCGTGCCAAAAAAAATACTATAGCAACACTTGATGAGTGGTTGCGCTATTATTACCGCCTAAATTTGGAAAGGCTTAACTAGTCGATCAACGGTGCAGTCGACAGTTTCGTGACTTCCCCCTTTGAGTTGTCTGCTAAAGGGTACCAGTCTAAGACCCCATAGAAACATTACTCTATTGTATTGTTGCATTCATCATGGTCAAACCTAGTCAATCTAAAGTGTCGTCCGCACAATAGCTCTTAAGACAACGTTATCGAAAAGTCCATCGGGTTTCTCTAAACCCAAACGGACATCATCATGTTCTGTGCATTCAATTGGAGAACTAAATGCTTCCTGCTAATTATTGATTTTAAATAGTCGAGTCCGGTGGGGGTAAGGTCCTAACCTTAGTTGCTTTGCAGAAATATGAGGCACGAAGTCCCCAGATTCGGCATGGTCTCCAACATCCACCCAATACTGCTGAGTTGGTGGGAAGACCTACATTCTAGCGACAAAGTTATCGTCAGAAAACACTTCGGCAACCTACCATCTCTCCTAGAAATCCATCCTGACAAAATGATAATAGAGGCTGCTACTTTATTTTGGGATTGTGAGAGGTCTGTATTCCGCTTTGGGAACATCAAAAAATGATGCCTTTGATAGAAGAGATAAGAGGACTGGCTAATCTAGTGTGGGAAACTCCGGGGTTGCTGATGCCTGAGAACCGCACAGGCAAGGGTTTCCTTAAAATGATAGGTCTGAAGAAGAATGTAGAATTGGTATGTTTGAAGGAGTCGTACATTCCTTTTGACTATTTGTACGAAAGGTACGGCCACAACAAATCATACCGTACCTACCATGACGAGTTTGCCATCACCTCCCTGGGACACATCCATCCTCGAGTGTTCGTCTTCATGGTTTGCTTTTTGGGTTTGATCGTGTTCCCGATGAAGAAGGAGAGAATCCATACCAGACTGGCCATGGTAACTAAGACATTAATGGAAGGAATTGATGGGAAAGACTTCAGCATTGTGCCCATGATCATTGCAGACATATATAGGGCCTTGGAAATATGTCAACGAGGAGCAAAACATTTCGAAGGTTGAAATTTATTACTTCAACTCTAGCTCATGGAACATCTCCAAAGAGGCGAATATCGACAAGACATTCATCGAAGAATTTGGGATGACCACATCGCTATCCATCACCCGAAGTGAATGAACTATATCCCCGACATGTTTGCTCAACCGGAAAATGCTGAAGGATGGGTTGAGCTCTTTTGGTAACTTGACCGAAGAACAGGTCCAATGGATGTTTGAGTGGTTTACGACAGATGAGTTCATCATTCGATCCTGAGATGCACCGTTTCTGATATTGATTGGTTTAAGAGGGACATACCCTTACGTCCCTCTCCGAGTTATGAGGCGAGCAGGTAGGAAGAAAGTCGTACCTAGGGTCGAGAAAATGTGCCATCTTCGAGCAGACTTTAAAAATTATGACAGTCCTCACAAGTGTCAAGCTCAACACCTATGGCACTGCAAGATTATACTTGAGAAGGACACAATCGAGTCAGACAGGTATCATGTCGGTTGTACCCCTTTCTATCTTGGTTGGTTAGAAGAGGATCTGGGTGGGCAGAGCAAGCCAAGGTACGTCCGAGGTCACATAGTTATAGATGAAAGGGATGAAGCACAAGTCAAGGTCAACCAGCTGCGCAAAAGGATCCGCGAATGTGAGGATGATCACCACAAAATACATGAGTCTAACAAGAAGCTAATCGAGGAGTGGAAAGACATGGCCGTCAGAACCAACAAGAGGTTGGGATACTTAGAACGAGGTATAGTCGAGCTGGAGGAAAAATTCATCAAAAGGGTCGAAGACTGCCAAAGGGCTGAAGGAACTGAAGGAGGACATCTCGCCAGAGCATACCTGTTGCTGGGACTTCGCGAGCTAGGAAAGCTGTTCGAGGGAAGCAGAAATGTCGAATCTGGGGAAGGTCCTTCTGGGACCAAATAGATAGGAATGTCTTTATTTTTCTGTCAATGTAATGAGGCCAATGTCCATTAGAGACTTTTATTTATTTAGTGTCGTTTTGGGATTTGTATATTTCCTTATCAATAAAATGAGGCATTTAGCATCTTAAGTTCTCCAAGTCAACTTGTCGCTAGGCCTACCTCAAGCTTAAAGAGATTCCCAAATTAGGACACGCTTTACATTCCCGCGCTATGTGTTTAAATACCGCAATATCTTTCATAATCCTCACTGACTCGTTACCTTTTTTTTTTCTTTTCTTTATTGTTCCCCTCCCCAAATGTTAGTTCGTGCACTCTGGCATCATCAGCTTATCTCAAAGATCCAAGGGCCCTCCACCTACTCCTCCTCCTAGTCCTCATAAAAGCAAGAACAAAGGCAAGAGTAAGATGGAAGAATCTAGCGGCATCAGGAAGGAGAATGTGGTTGAACGGCTAGAGGCCACTGACGGCCGAGGTATTCAGGTCCTAAATGAGAACATTTCACCACTGGAACAGAAACTGATGAAATTTCAAGAAGAGCTAAATCAGGTCTGAAATCTGGCTAACCTGTCATTTTCCCTCAACATCCCAGACGTCAATGTCCCAAACACTCAAAACCATACACCTCCACAAAATATCCCAAGACAACAGAATCATCCCGCACTTCACCATCACGACACTCCGCCAAAAAAACAAACTCTCCCAACACAATGCAATACTTTCCACATTTCAAACAACACTCCATTACTTGTCCCAGAATCGCAGAACACCACAAAGGACCACTTCCACAATCCCATCTTTGTGGAAACCATGACCCATTCCACTCCACCTATCCCATACACATTCGAGTCTGATGAAAAGGACCTGTTTATCAAGAACCTGGCTGAGGAACTAAGGAAGCTGACCAACCGAGTTCAGGGTGTTGAAGGAACCAAGGGAATCGAAGGGTTGAATTATGAAGACCTCTGTATACAACCTGATGTCGAACTGCCCGAGGGGTACAAACCTCCGAAGTTCGAAATGTTCGACGGTACTGGTGATCCGAGGGTCCATTTAAGGACCTATTGTGACAAGCTGGTTGGCGTGGAAAAGAATGAAAGGATCTGCATGAAGTTGTTCATGAGGAGTTTGAAAGGAGATGCGATGTCTTGGTACATCATTCAAGACCCCAAGAAATAGTCAAACTGGATAGGTATGGCGTCTGACTTTATTGACAGATTTAGATTCAACACAGAGAACGCACCAGACGTGTTGTATATCCAGAATCTGAAGAAGAAACCTACAGAGACCTTTCCTGAGTATGAAACTCGCTGGAGGTCCGAAGCTGCTAAAGTCAGACCTTCTTTAGAGGAGGAGCAGATGAACAATTTCTTTGTCCGGGCCCACGACCCGCAGTATTAGGAATGGCTGATGATGATTGAGAATCACAAATTCTTCGACATTATCAAATTAGGAGAGCGAATCGAAGAAGGTATTAAGAGCGGCGTGGTCACAAATTTTGAAGCCTTGCAAGCTACAAACAAGGCTTTACAGTCTGGTGGTGTGTTAAGAAAAGAGACGTGGGAGCTATAATTGTTGCACAAAGAGCCAAATCCCCACTCAAATACCAAATCTATCCAGCACCCCCGCTCACATACCAACCAACCCCGAATTACCAAGCTCCACCGCCTACCTACCAATCTTCACCGCCCACATATCAACCTACTTTACCTAGATACTCAAAAACCGCTCCTGTTTACCACACTTATAACTCCCAACCATCCCATTACCAATCACCCCATGCACGTCAAAACTACCCTAGACCTCGGCCTAATTTTGATCGTAGACTTCCAAAATAGTACACCGCCATAGCTGAACCAATTGACCAGTTGTATGAGAAACTCAAAGTTGTCGGTTACGTCACCCCTATCCCTGCTGCCACCCCTGAGAACCCTTCTTAGTGGGTTAATCCGAACAAATCCTGTGCATACCATTCTGGCATGAAGGGATACACTATCAACGAATGCCACTCTTTGAAAGACAAGATACAGTCCCTGATTGATAACAAAATCATTGTGGAAAAGGAGCCCACTCCGAACGTCCGCAACAACCCTGTGTTAGACCATAAGGGTAGAGGTATCCATATGATTGAAATAGAAGATGATTGGGACCCCGAGGGATCAATCGGGTTGATCGTAGAAGGCGATGATCAAAAGGAACCAGCAGTCACTCTCAACCCGATCATAGCCCAGATTCAAATATCTGGGGATGCTGAGGTAAATATGTCCATACCACTTGAGTTTGAAGCAGCGCCACCCACAAAGACACAAGCACCAATTGAAGTTGAGTTCGTATCTCTGGTAAATGCACCCGCACCATTTGAGGTTGCAGTCTTGCCACCCAAGGTACGTGTTCTGTTTGAAGTAAGGATAGCCGCACCAATTCCAATGGCAATGTCAACCACGCCACCCTTCTATACCGATGTTATCCCTTGGGACTATACAGCCGAGGCAAGAAGGAAAGTCAAGGTCAAAACTGAGGAAGCTGTCGCAGCACAGGGTATGTCGAGAACTTGTAGGGTCTACACCCCTTATCACCTAGCCAAATCAAGCAAGCAAGCTGCCAACCGTCCTCCCCTTATTGAAATAGGTTCGGATGAACTTTGGAGGAAAGTACAAGATAAGGAGTATTCGGTCATCGACCAGCTGAACAAGACGCCAGCGCAAATATCCATCCTCTCTTTGTTGCAGAATTCCGAGACGCACCGAAGTGCTCTGTTAAAGGTGTTGAGTGAAGCGTATGTACCTGACAGCATCACTAGTGGGGAAATGGCCAACATGGTGGGCCCGGTGTTGGAAAGTCACAAAATCACCTTCCATGAAGACGGGTTACCACCTGAAGGATTGGGGCACAATAAAGCACTGCACATCACCGTGCAATGCGAGGATTATTTCATCACAAGAATCTTGATCAATGGAGCATCCAGTCTTAACATTTACCCGTTGATAACGCTCAAGAAATTGGGTAAAGGTCTACATGATATAAAGGATAGAGCAATCAATGTGAAAGCTTTCGATAGATCTCAAAGGTCCACCATTGGTGAGATAAGCCAATGCCTGCAAATGGGACCAACTTGGTTCGAGGTTCACTTCCAAGTGATAGATGTGCCAGCATCCTACAATCTATTATTGGGACGCCCCTGGATCCATGCTGCTGAAGCCGTAGCATCAATGCTACATCAGGCAGTGAAGTTCGAGTGGAACCACCAAGAGGTGAATATTCATGGTGACGGTAGCAACCCTATTTACAATCGCCAGACTATCCCGGTGATCGTAGGAAGAAGAAAGTTGGGTGGTGAAACTTACCACCACATTGAACGGGTCAATGCCATCGACAAGGACAAATGGTGGGATAGCAAGATCGAGAGTACATTAAACTGGAATGGGTACGAGCCTGGCAAAGGTCTCGGCAAGAATCTTCAAGGAATCTCCAAACCTATTAAGATCAAAAGCCATGGAACCACTTTTGGTCTGGGATACGATTATACTTGGAAAGAGTACAATGACTGGTCGCCACCTTGGCGCGGTCCTTACTACCCACTGGAGCAGCCGATACCGCATCTGGAGCAGACCTTCCAACAGGCCGACGTAATTTATGGGTCAGACGAAGAAGAAGCACTCGCAGCATTGAGGAATTTGTTCCTAGAGGACAATGATATGGATTGCTCTGTTATTCTCGAGGAGGAGGAGTAGGAAAGCCATTCCATGCAGGCTGTGAGCAGAGGGACATACCTTAAAAACTAGTCTATCAGGACAACCAAAGCCCGACGAGCCTCGGGGTAGCAAGGCTAAAACAAGCATTACTTACCGTTTTATTTACCAAAATGATTTTTTCTTTCCGCATTTCTCAATTCCTACAATAAGATCCTCAATGTTCAAAATAGTTATTCAATTTATCAAAGCATTTTCTAATTTCTCTTATTTACTACTACTATTTTCTCCAATTACTTTATCTATACAGCATTACTATTACTTGTCTTGATGAACCGATGACTGTGACATGCAACGAGACAACGCGACGAACAGACATCGATTCAGACGAAGATGATATACCCGACGAGATTGTCAAATAAGTTGAAAACTTTGAGAACAGACCTAAGTCCAACCTGGACGAGGCTGAGGTTATCAACCTGGGAAATTCAGAAAATATCAAGGAAACACAGATCAACATTCATTTGTCATCATCAGAAAAGAAAGAATACACAGAGTTCCTGAAGGAGTATGAAGACATCTTCGCCTGGTCGTATGATGACATGACTGGTCTAAGTATGTCTATTGTGGCTCACAAACTGCCAACCCATCCAATGTGTCCACCGATAAAGCAAAAGTTCAAAAAGTTCAAACCCGGTATGAGTTTGAAAATCAAGGAAGAAGTTACCAAGCAGATCAACGCCAAAGTTATCAGGGTGGTTGAGTACCCAACATGGTTAGACAACATTGTACATGTGCCGAAGAAGGACGGAAAGGTCAGAGTCTATGTCGACTACCAGGATCCTAACCGGGCCAGTCCAAAAGATGACTTCCCCTTGCCAAATATACACATCCTGATTGACAATTGCGCCAAGCATGAACTACAATCATTTATGGATTGCTTTGCTGGTTATCATCAGATTTGGATGGATGAGGAAGATGCTGAGAAAACGGCTTTCATTACGCCATGGGCAGTATACTGCTACAAGATGATGTCATTCAGCCGGAAAAATGCAGGGGCCACCTATATGAGGGCTATGACCACTATCATTCACGATATAATACACAACGAGATTGAGGTATATATGGATGATGTTATTATCAAATCCAAGAAAGACATTGATCATATAGCAAACCTGAGGAAGTCTTTTAATAGGTTGCGGAAATTCAATCTGAAGCTGAATCCAACAAACTGTGCATTCGGGGTTCCTACCGGTACGCTGCTCGGGTTCATTGTCAGCCGCCGAGGGATAGAGCTAGATCCGTCAAAGGTCAAATACATTCAAGGATTATCATCGCCAAGGAATAAAAAAGATGTGATGAGTTTCTTGGGACGGCTTTACTACATCAGCCGGTTCATAGCACAATCTACAGTTATATGTGAGCCGATCTTCAAGATGCTGAAGAAAGATGTCGCAACTAAATGGATCGAGGATTGTCAAAAAGCCTTCGACATAATTAAGGAATACTTTTCAACACCACCAGTCCTAGTACCACCTGAGCCAGGTAGACCTCTGTTACTCTACCTTTCCGTATTAGATGGAGCCTTCGGCTGCGTTCTGTGGCAGCACGACGAAACAGGAAGGAAGGAACAAGCTATTTACTATCTCAACAAGAAGTTCACTCCGTATGAGGCTCGGTATTCTCTTCTGGAACGCACCTGCTGTGCTTTGACTTGGACTGCTCAAAAGCTAAGGCACTACTTCTGTGCCTACACCACATATCTCATATCAAGGATGGATCCTTTGAAGTACATCTTTCAAAATCCCATGCTCACTAGAAAGCTAGCCAAGTGGCCAATCCTACTGAGCGAGTTCGACATTGTTTATGTAACTCAGAAAGCAGTCAAGGGACAGGCACTGGAAGACCACCTCGCTGAGAACCCTGTGGATGGAGAATACGAACCCCTATTAATGTATTTCCCAGATGAGGAGATATCATTCGTAAGTGAAGACATTGCAGAATCCTACGACGGTTGGAGGATGTTATTTGATGGAGCAGCAAACTTCAAGGGAGTTGGTATTGGAGCAGTCCTAGTATCAGAGACCGATCACCATTATCCGGTGTCCGCTAAGCTCAGTTTCCCCTACACCAACAATATGGCAGAGTATGTAGCCTGTATCTTAGGGCTCAACATGGCCATTGACATGAACGTTCAAGAGTTGTTAGTGATCAGTGATTCAGACTTACTGGTACATCAGGTACAAGGAGAGTGGGCAACCAAGAATTCCAAAATACTACCATATCTGCATCACGTACATGAATTAAGAAAAAGGTTCACGAAGATAGAATTTCGGCACGTCCCCCGAATCCAGAATGAGTTCGCCGATGCATTGGCTACTTTGTCCTTAATGATCCCGTATCCAGACAAGAATTTCATTGATCCTATTCCCGTAAAGATCCATAATCAGTCGGCCTACTGTGCGCATGTTGAAGAAGAAGCGGACGGAAATCCTTGGTTTCATCATATCAAAGAATATTTGGCAAAAGGAGATTACCCAGAGCTTGCAAATTCCACTCAGAAACGCACACTTCAGAGGTTGTCTAACAATTTCTTTCATAGCGGAGGAATCCTGTATAGGAGGAATCCCGACTAGGGATTATTAAGGTGTATCGACGCAAAAGAGGCATCAAAACTACTGGAAGAAATTCATGCTGGGACCTGCGGTCCATATATGAACGGTTTTGTTCTGGCAAAGAAGATACTCCGAGCCGGTTACTTTTGGATGACTATGGAAACGGATTGCATCTAGTACGTTTGAAAATTCCACCGTTGTCATATATATGGAGATATGATAAAGGTACCTCCAAGTGAGCTCAATAAAACAAGTTCACCACGGTCGTTCAGCGCTTGGGGCATGGATGTTATTGGACCAATCAAGCATGCCGCCTCCAACGGACAGAGGTTCATTCTTGTAGCCATAGATTACTTCACTAAAATGGGTCGAGGCAGCCTCCCACAAAGCAATTACTAAGAAAGTTGTGGCCGACTTTGTCCGCGACCGCATTGTTTGTCGGTTCGGAGTTCCCGAGTAGATCATCACCGACAATGGTTCTAATCTTAACAGTGACTTGATGAAATCTATGTGCGAAACTTTCAAGATCAAGCACAAGAACACCACAGCATACAGACCTCAGATGAACGGAGCTATAGAGGCTGCCAACAAAAACATCAAGAAGATACTAAGGAAGATTATAGAAAAGCACAATCAGTGGCATGAGAAGTTATCGTTTTCCCTATTAGGATACCGCACTACAGTCCGCACATCAACAAAGGAAACTCCCTATATGCTAGTTTACGGTACAGAAGCTGTTATTCCTGCCGAAGTTGAGATTCCATCTCTAAGGATTATGCAAGACGCTGAGCTCTGCGATGCGGAGTGGGTAAATAACCGTTATGAGAAACTGGCCCTCATAGACGGGAAAAGGATAAATGCAGTATGTCATGGTCAACTTTATCAGAATAGAATGTCCAGAGCCTTCAACAAAAGAGTCAAGCCAAGACAGTTCACACCAAGGCAGCTAGTGTTGAAAAAGATCTTCCCACATCAAGATGAAGCCAAAGTGAAGTTCTCTCCCAACTGGCAAGGCCCATACATGGTTCACCGAGTACAGACAGGAGGAGCACTCATACTTGCAGATATGGACGGAGAAGTCTGGCTGAAGCCAATCAATTCAGACGCAGTCAAGCGTTATTATGTGTAATCTGCTGTACTTTATCAATGATGTAAATTGAACTACGAGTGACCTGATTCCTATTTAAGAGGGGATATGTAGGCAGCTCTATGGGTTCAGTCACAATTCAATAAAATTTCATTTTTCCACGTAATTGGAAACTGGGGCAGAAGTTTGAGGAGGACCCTCAAAATTCTGAAGCAAGTTCAGTCGATCGCCGCACGAGCAACAGCCAGAAGTATTTCACCCATCAAACTGGGGTAGAATTTTGAGGATAACCCTCAAAATTCCATAGCAGGAGAGGTTGCAATGTCACGAACAGTGTCACGGTCGTCGGTTCATCCAAAACTATTTCAGATTATATGCTTATGTTATGCTTTTACAAAATCATGCGTACTTATTTCTTGAAGCAGCTTGTTTAGCAACGCTACCTAATGATATAGACAACATCATCAGATCAAGCCGAACAAGTCGATCAAAGCTAGCGGGGATACGAACTAACCTCCCCCCTTTTACAAAACTCACGATTTTTCTGTGGATGCAGGCACAAAGAACAAACACGCAGAGAAGCCTTAAAGGTCATCACAATTGAAAATGACAAAGATCGATGTCCATACAAAAAGGGAGAACATGTTCAAAATCGCAATCGTCAAAACCATCACACTTGTCGTCGTCTATTATCAATACAAATGATGCCCCGCAGCCATAATGCCCTCAATGATCACAATACCGCAAGTTATCACCAGCTAAGAATTTCTATTGTCATTTATTTAATCCTACATAAGGCTACCTTTCTGCCTTCCGAGGTTAAACTCTACCTCCATCTACATTTGCATAAGGCTACTATTCTGCCTTCCGAGGCTAAACGCTGCCTCCAATTTGCATTTGTATTCTTGCATAAGGCTACCTTTCTTCCTTCCGAGTTAAACGCCACCTCCATATGCATTGCATAAGGCTACCATTCTGCCTTCCGAGACTAAACGTTGTCTCCATCTGCATTCGCATTCTTGCATATGACTACCTTTCTGCCTTCCGAGGTTAAACGCTACCTCCATCTGCATTGCATAAGGATACCATTCTGCCTTCCGAGACTAAACGTTGTCTCCGTCTTCATTCGTATTCTTGCATAAGGCTACCTTTCTGCCTTTCGAGGTTAAGATCTACCTCCATCTGCATTTGCATAAGGCTATTATTCTGCCTTCCGAGGCCAAACGCTGCCTCCGATTTACTTTTCAAAAGCAACCACTGCCCCAAGCATTATTTATTTTGCTTTCCTTTCGGGCTAAACTCCGCCCCTTTGATTCGCAAGACTAAGCTCTATCTTGTTAGCATCATACTATTGCATCTTCATGGGCTGAAACATGGCCAACCTATCCAAAGGCGTCATCGTTCGGAGGCACCATCTTCATGGCCCGAGAACACCATGTCATGGCCTCAGGATCTCTTTTATCATTTTGCATATCATTATTCAAAGGCGTCATGGTTTGGAGGCACCATCCTCATGGCCCGAGAACATCATTTCATGGCCTGTGAATCTTGCATCAAGCAATTCATGGCCCAGGACATCATGGTCTAAGGACGTCATCCTTAACCGTCCAAAGACAACATTCATGGTCCAACGGGAATTTGCATCATGTTTAAATTACGCACAATATATGCTTGTATTTTTCATTTGCAGGTAATCCGAAAAGCAACAGCCATCCCAGCGGGAGCGGTCCGCTCCAGTTCTCCCAAATTACCCCGTCAGCCGTTTATTCGCCCAACCCTGCACTTTGCATCCGTTCTTGTAAAACTTCATTGGTATACTTCACCGATGACTCCTAAACCACATATGTCCTGATTCCTGTAAAACCACGGATATCTAGGCAACTCAGAAACCAGGGTGCGACCTAAATATTTTCAAACCATTTCATTCGGTCAAAATTGGCCATCATATCTTTACCCGACAACTCTTTCATCCTTCCCGTGTAAAGAGGGGCAGTTGTTGATACCCAATTTTTCCTCAAATTATTTTCAAACTTGCATACATACCTTCAAAATCACTTTATATAATAATTGGTATTTTTCCATAATTCTCCATATTTTTATCAATTTATTTTCCTATTTATTCAGTACTTCATATTCAATAATTATTCATAAATTGCATTACAAATAATTTCAAAACATTTCTTGGGTCAATATATCATTTTTAATCCTATTAGGATTTAATTACTTCATTAATTAGCCAATTTGGCATTATTAGCTATAAATACAGCACGTTTGCAATTATAGCCTAAGTGTACATTTCATGCTATTTTTAATTCGATAATTAGTCATTTTTACATTTAATATTAGCTAATTACCTTAATTTTCATTTACTTAGCATTAATTTAATTTTATATAATTATTAGCTATTTTATTAATTATTTATCTATTTTTATGGGTATTTAACTATTAGCCATTTTTATTTTTAAATATAGCCTAAATTAGACCCCAACCCATCTGATTTAATTAACCCAGTTGACCCAGCCCAAACCTAAATTCCTACCCGGCCCAACCCTTTGATCAATCTGAGTCGTTAATCAATTTGAATCAACGGCCCAGATTATTAGTTACCATAATTAATCCTATGACCTACCCTCCGACCCCTCATTCTCACTCAACCGCTCATCTCTCTACTCTCTCTCTAACTCTGCAGCTCTCTCTAGAGACTTCCAGTCTCCCCCATCTGTGATGAAGCTCAGTCGTCTCTTCGTCGGAGACCACGGAATCCTCACCATCCTCCTGCCTCTCATGGCTCCTTCACACCGGTAATGCTATCCCTAAGGCCCTTGAGGGATAAGGACCAGTCTACTCACACCTTTGGCTTGTTCTTGCTTGCTTCGGGCCTCCATGGCTAGATTTTGAGTAAGATCTTTCTATTTTTTGCCTAAACCTATGGGTTTCTAGGACGGTATCTTCATCTTTGGGTTCTCTCTTTGAAACCCTAACTCTGAACCCTTCGACTTCTTTAAATATGTAATAGATCTATGTTTATTCTAAGGTTTTAACCTATTTTCTATTGAAACCCGATGCTTTTCAAACGATTCTGCATTTTTGAGAACTAAGGTTCCTTGACCCCTTTTAAAACGTTTTATCTTCTGATTTTAGCACTAATATATGTTTTTCAGTATAATTTTGAAACGTTCGCTTAAACTTTCTCTTTTGTTCGAATTATTCTATTGGAACTGTTCAAGTTGTTTGCTGCTTTTTTCCAAAAATTTCTACCTTATACTCAGGCTGTTTTATTACTGATCAAAACTTTTTTTTTAGAAAACTTCTTCACTTACTGTTATAATCCAGTACTGTTTTTGCAAAAACCTTTTCTCCTGCACTTCACTTTGTTCCTAGACCCTAAGTCATGCTCCCTCTGTGTGAGCACTGCTTTGGGACCCCTGAGCTCCCTCTGAACTCTGACACACTGAGGCTCGTACTTCCACACTGCACATGTTCAATTCCTAGTTACCAAGTCTAGGTGTGAGCATTGCCCGGGAGCCCTTAAGGTCCTTAGGGAACTTTGACACACCCGGATTATGAAAGGCTATGAAATACCATATGGCAATGAGGTTTGGAGGATTTGGGCCTAATTGAAGGCTCCCTATAAAATAACTTCTTATTTTCTTTTTGGTTATGTAATTCATAATCCTTGTCTGTAATAATTTGTAAACAACTCAGGGTACGGATAGTAAAAAGGGGAGGGGGTACCTATGCATGCTTTAGCTATTAAAGGGGTAGAAACCATGTTGTTAGGCTTTCATTCCCTATTTGTGCAATAGATATCATGTTTAGGCCCATATGTTCAAATTCATGCTTTAGAAACCATGATGTTAGCTTTTATTTCCTATATGTGCCATAGATATCATGTTTAGGCCCATATGTTCAAATTCACGCGTTAGAAATCATGTTTCTTAGGTCTCATACCTAATGTTTCAGCATGTTCCCTCTTACTTAGAAAATTCCTGCTAATAAATGATATTCTCTACTATCATATTCTCAGCTGCCATGTTGACACTTAGAAATCCTGTTTTAGGATAAGATAACAATAATAAACAAAGTCGTCTTCAAATCTCTCTGAAAGCATGTTTAAATGATGTACACTCACGCATTTAGAGACCATGCCTAGGTCCTGCATACATATCAATCTGCATATGCATTTCTACCTGTACATTAGATATCATGTTATAAGGTCATATTTGCTCGACTATGCCTAGTCTAATCACTGATGCATATAAAAAGTATAAACAATCTCACTCAGTTCTATCTAAAACAACTGGTAATACGTATGTGTTCTGAAACAACCTAGAACAGCATGTTTAGGTAAAAATTTTACAACAGTTCCTTTAATGATTCTGATAACTAATATACATTATCCCACGCCTAGGCAAGCCTTAGGTGACAAAATTCTAAAAACTGAAAATCTGCCTCTTTTGTGTGTGCTGCCTAATGCAAACAGGTTCTTTTTAATTAGTAGGCAAATTGATTAGGGATTTCCAGTAATAACAAAACTGCCTGTTAATCCCCTGAATTCACTTAGATACCATGTCTTAGGATCTAAATTGATACTGCCATTATATGTGTTTGAGTCGTGCTAATTATTTGCATAATATGTGGAGGTAAACTTGAGCCTCTTATATGCTCCTATGTGTTTCCCATTTACTGCAGTCCTATATGTTCTTTACTTGTCGCTTTAGATTTTTACCCTGAAACTTGAGGGTCTGCCTAGTACCTCCCTTTAGGATAGTAGTCCTGACTCCTCCGGGACTGATAGGATAGGACGGGTAATAGCACGCACTAGAGTTCGTGACTAACACACGCTTTTAACACCTTCACGGGGTGGGAAAGGGTAGAATATGGATATGATGACCGATGCGCTAATACCACGTGTAGCCCCTCTCTGAGGAGTGTCATATCGGGTATTGCATTGATGTGAACCATATTTTTTCAAACCTAGGATATCCCTTCCTTTAAATGTTAAATTATAACTCTTTTTTAACTGTTGCTTGCTTAATATTTAAAATCCCCTCTTACTTGAGCCCTTACTTGTTATTAGTTAAATTGTACAAATTCACAAAACCATTTGGCCGGGAACCACACTCGTGGATCCTGAGGGGTGCCTAACACCTTCCCCTTAGGATAATTTCAAGCCCTTATCCTATCTCTGGTTAGCAACGTAGTTGTAAATGAACCCCCTAGGTGCCCTAACGCACCGTTAAAATCCTTAGGTGGCAACTCTCAAAAATGCAAACCCTATTCCCGAAAGGAAAGAGTTGCCTCGACCCAAATGTCTTGAACTTGATCTCTGCGAGGAAGGAGGGAGGCGCGACAGCATGACGGCTCTGTTGGGTATTATAGGCTTTTACCATTTCAAATTGTTTTGTGAATTTGCACCTTTTCTTTGTTTAATACTAGCACCCTTTTTTCTTCCCTTCTACGTGCAATTACTTGTTTATTTATTTCAAGTATTTACTTTTCCCCCAAAACAAAACTGACACGTTTCTTTGTTTTCCTTTATAACTACATTAAATCATAATTGTTGTATTTACCGCTTTCCTTAACGTGCAAATACATGACAACTTGTTAATGCTTATCATTGCATAATCATGCTCAATATTCAAACTCCACTCGTGCCAAACAAAATACTATAGCAACGCTTGATGAGTGGTTGTGCTCTTCCTATATATTACCCCCTAAATTCGGAAAGGCTTATTTGCGGTAAAACTAGTCGATCAGCGGTGCTGTCGATGGTTCCGTGCCATACCCCTTTTAGTTGTCCGCTCAAGGGTACCAGTCTAAAACCCAATAGAAACCTTACTCTATTGTATTGTTGCATGCATCATGTTCAAACCTAGTCAAGCTAAAGTGTCGTCCGCACGATAGCTCTTAAGACAACCTTATCCAAAACTCCATCGGCTTTCTCTAAACCCAAACGGACATCATCATGTTCTGTGCATTCAATTGGAGAACTAAATGCTTCAATCTAATTATTGATGTTAAATAGTCAAGTCCGGTGGGGGTAAGGGCCTAACCTTAGTTGCTTTGCAGAAATATGAGGCACGAAGTCCCCAAATTCGGTATGGTCTCCAACATCCACCCAAGACTGTTAAGTTGGTGGGAAGACCTACATTCTAGCGACAAAGCTATCGTCAGAAAACACTTGGGCAACCTACCATCTCTCCTAGAAATCCAGCCTGACAAAATGATAATAGAGGCTGCTACATTGTTTTGGGATTGTGAGAGGTCTATGTTCCGCTTTGGGAACATCGAAATGACGCATTTGATAGAAGAGATAAGAGGACTGGCTAATCTAGTGTGGAAAACACCGGGGTTGCTGATGCCTGAGAACCGCACAGGAAAGGGTTTCTTTAAATTGATGGGTCTGAAGAAGAATGTAGAATTGCTTGTTTGAAGGAGTCGTACATTCCTTTTGACTATTTGTACGAAAGGTACGGCCACATCAAATCGTACCGTACCTACCATGACGATTTTGCTATCACCTCCCTGGGACACATCCATCGCCGAGTGTTCATCTTCATGGTTTTCTTTTTGGGTTTGATCATGTTCCCGATGAAGAAGGAGAGAATCCATACCAGACTGGCCATGGTAACAAAGACATTAATGGAAGGGATTGATGAGCAAGACTTCAGCATTGTGCCCATGATCATTGTAGACATATATCGGGCCTTGGAAATATGTCAACGAGGAGCAAAACATTTCGAAGGTTGCAATTTATTACTTCAACTCTGGCTCATGGAACATCTCCAAAGAGGCGAATACCGACAAGACATTCATCGAAGTATTTGGGATGACCACATCATTTTCCATCACTCGAAGTGAATGAACTATATCCCCGATATGTCACGACCCAAATCACGATTCAGGTCGCGATGGAGCCCAACGGAGGGGTTAGGCAAACCAACACAACTTACACTAAGTGATACCCTTCCCATCTAATTAAACAAGTCAAAGATTACCAGTTTATAACAACTAACATGATACTAGCCTTGAGTGAAGGTAAATTCATAGTAGATACAAAGCTGACATAAAATGTACACATAGATATACATCCCAAAACCCCAAAAAATATACACCGCGTGTGTGCCAGGAAATAGTGTCACGAGTGCCACGGGCAACTACTTAATATACAATAACTACAATATATACAGGGTCTCAGTCTGAATGAATTGGACAGAGAATATAACAAAAGAACTCCAGGGTGCTGCTAGGAAGTTGCCGGAAAAGCAGCTCACCGTGAAGTATGACCACGCTATCAATATCAAGCACCGGCCTGATAATCAGACGTGCCAGTCTCCGGACCTGTACAGTCAAGTACAGAAAAGAAGAGAAAGTGTAGCATGAGTACATATTAAATAAATATGTACCCAGTGAGTATCCCGCCTAAACTCGAAGAAGTAGTGACGAGAGGTCGACTCGATACTCACTAAGGTCCAGCAGTGATAACATATGATAGAATAAGACGAAATACAGTAGGTATGTCAGGGAAATAAGCAACAAGTATATATATATATATATATCAAAGCAGAAAAATCCAAACAATTTCTAAACTAAACAATAAAGAACTTTCAATAGTAAGACCACCGAACGAAACAATAATCACAAATTCATAGATCCGCCGTGGCATACGGCCGGCTCCCATAAGGTACCTTCTACACTCGCCGTGGCGTACGACCTGATCCCATATTCATTTCAATATCTTTTCAACACTGCCGTGGCGTACGGCTCGATCCCATATTCATTTCAATATCTTTTCAACACTGCCGTGGCGTACGGCACGATCCTATATATTTCATAATTTCTCAACACTGTCGTGGCGTACGGCCCGATCCCATATATATTCAATTACTTTCAACACTGCCGTGGCGTACGACCCGATCCCATATATTTCACAATTCTTTTCAATTCCGTAGTGGCGTACGGCCCGCTCCCATATATTTCACAATTCTTTTCAATTCCGCCGTGGCGTACGGCCCGCTCCCATATATTTCACAATTCTTTTCAATTCCGTCGTGGCGTACGGCCCGCTCCCATATATTTCACAATTTCATTTCAATAAAGCCTCAGAAGAATAACATGATGCAAAACATAATTTCGTAGTACATATGGCGTTACAATAAATCATATGAAGCATTACAAGGAAAACATATCAGGCATTACAAGAAAAGGCATATAAGGCATTACGAGAAAAGCATACAAGGCATGATGTGGGCCTAACTACCCGGACATAACAATAATAGCCGCTACGTACGGACTCTCGTCACTCGGCGCGTACGTAGCCCCCAAACAATTTACACATAGCATATACATCACCTATGGGGACAATTCCCTCTTACAAGGTTAGAAAGGAGACTCACCTCGTGTCGAATCTACCCCTTGGACCACAATTGCGCCCGAAACTCTGAACTCTACACTTGAGGACTCGCAACTAGCCAAAGGTATACAATAACATCAATGCATTCACAATGTGATAAATTATCTTAGCTATTCAATAAAAGTCGCCATTCTTGAAGAATTTCCAAATTCCAACCCCGGTCCCGCACGATCAAATTCAGAAAATTCTCGAAGGAATCACTCACCCATAGCCTAAGGATCATTAATGTGTGATTTCTACTTAAATTCATGGCCTAAAACGGATAATCACAAAATCCTCAAGAACCCTAAAATTACTACCTAATTCTATGGTTTTAGATAATTTAATAGTGAATTTAACTAAGAATTAATGTTTGAAACTAGTAAAACTATGGAATTTACTTACCTCAATAACAGTGGTGGAAGGTCCCTAGAAGAGCTCTCTAAAAACTTGAGGAGGAAGATGAAAATGGAGGAAAAATGCTAAGTCCCGTATATTATAAAACTGCCCAGGGATTCCTTAACTGCGATCGCGATAAAAGGCTGTGGTCGTGAAGGTGTGGAACCCAGACCTCTGAGATCACAAAGGGGAAGCTGCGATCGCAGAGAACAATCAACAGCCAAGCCAAATCCTTCTCCGCGATCCCAACCCACCTTATGCAATCGCAGAGAAGGAAAGAAGATAGCAGAAATTCTGGTTTTTCCAAATTAGCTCTCGGGGGTCTAAAACACGCCCGAGCCCCTCGGGACCCCGTCCAAAAGCACCGGCAAGTATGTATTCATGATACAGACTCGCTCGAACTTCCGAAACTTGAATAACAACAACGAAACTCAGAATTCAACCCCAAAAGCAAATTGAATCAAAACTAAAGAACTTGAAATTCAAGAATTTACTTCAATGCGTCGAACTGGCCTATACTACTCGGACTGACTTCAAATTTTGCAGACAAGTTATAAATGACATAAAGGAACTATTCCTGGTCTCGGAATTTCATTCGGACCTCGGGAACATAAAATCACATTTTAAGCCAAATTTCAAATTCTTTAAAAATCCTCAAAACTTCATTAACTCCAATTTTCTCTTTTTTATCTGAAACCAATCAATTCAAGTCCGTTTCTTACCAAATTTCACAGATATCTTAAATAACACATATTGAACCTGGTACGGGCTCCGAAATCATAATACGGGCCAGGAAGCACAGGTTTCACATCAAGGTTCATCTTCATAAGCCTTTAATATTTTCATAAAACAATTTTCTTTAAAAATTCATTTCTCGGACTTGGGTCCTCGGAATTCGATTTCGGGCATTCCCCCAAGTCCCATATTTTCCTACGAACCTTCCGGGACCGTCGGATCAAATATCCGGGTTTGTTTACCAAAAATGTTGACCAAAATAAACTTTATTCCATTAATTATCATAAATTAGACTCTTAATCATGTTTTTCACATAAAGGCTCCCCGGCTACTCACCCGGGATGCGCACGCACATCGGAGTGAGATTAACGGAGGCTTTCGGGGCCTCGGAACATAGTCAAAATTAGATTCATATAAGATGACCCCTTTTTGGGTCATCACAATCTCCCCCTCTAAAACAAACGTTCGTCCTCGAACGGACATAGAATCGTACCTGAAGTGCCGAATAGTTGTGGATACCTACTCCGCATGTCCTCCTCGAACTCCCAGGTCGCCTCATCGACTGGTTGGCCCCTCCACTGGACCTTTACGACAGAAATTCTCTTAGACCTTAACTGGCGGTCCTGCCTATCAAAAATAGCAACTGGCTCCTCCTCGAAGCCCAACTTCTCATCTAACTGAATAGTGCTGAAATCAATCACGTGAGAGAAATCGGCATGATATCTCCGGAGCATGGATACATGAAATACCGGATGAACTCTCGATAAGGCGGGAGGTAAAGCGAGCTCATAAGAAACCTCCCCGACTCGCCTCAACACCTCTAAAGGGCCTATAAACCTAGGGCTCAACTTGCCCTTCTTCCCGAATCTCATAACGCCCTTCATCGGCGAAATCTTCAACATAACCTTATCCCCCTCCATAAATGCCACATCACACGCCCGCTGATCCGCGTAGCTCTTCTGCCTAGACTGTGTTGTATGGAGCCTTTCCTGAATAATCTTCACCTTTTCCAAGGCATCTCTCACCAGGTCGGTA
>MDKH01018882.1:0-29209 GCA_005239495.1 Nicotiana undulata
TCATTTTATTATATTTTCTCTCTTTAACTGAAAGTGTTTCTTGTAAAGTTTCAGCTTTATTAATTAAACACCATATATATGTAAAAAAAATTACAAGGTTACAAAACTGAAAAGTTAAAATGGTACTTTCTATTACGTAGTCTCTCGTATGATAATTGTTTCATTTCAGAACCATTTCTGTTCTCATAGTAAAAGAGTTTCTTCAACTTGGAATAAAAAGGTGAAATATTTGATTATACAATTTCAAGGGTAAGGAAAATATTAAAGATTAGTTGTTCCGCTAACAAGATATGTAACATATATATTTAAGATGACAGTTATTACAAGCTTCAACCAGCTATGTTGTTTATGATATCCTTGTCAATTGGGGTCATTATTCTCATTGTATTATCGGTTTTCGAAAGACGATTTCGGTTGGGTGGTAATTATGCAAGATTTGATAAGGGTGTGGTTGCCGCATATCCATTTTCTAAGTTTAGAAATCTTGTTATGGTTGCTGGACATTTAGTTTCTGTGCTCTTTAACTTTTCTACATTTTCCATCTTTGTAATTGGGGCTAAAATCCAGTATCTTCAAGTGTATCATATAGTTTTTTACCTAGTTAGCAGAGTGAAGGAGAGGCATGGAAAGGGCACTTAGGTTACTGTAATTGAAATGGCAAGTTTTTAAAACTTATATATATGCTTGTGAACCTACTTTTGACTTTTCTAAGACTATTGATCTTACAATGGCATGTAACCCTTCAAATTTATGCCTTCTCAATCTTGCTCTCACCCCTTGCTCATGAAGCAGCATATTTATTGCATGATAGACTCTATATATACACGCTGGCTCACAATATATTTTAGGTTATAGTTTCTTAAGAACGAGGAGGAAAGTGATAGGCCTAATTTCCTCCTTTGCCATCTCTTCATCTACCAATTTTCCATATTCTTCAAACAAGGCCTTTACTCTTCCATAATATTTTTACTCTTTATCCACAATATCATGTATTCTTCCATAGAATTTTTAATTAGGAGGATTTCTATGTTTTTAGCCTTTGGATAACAGAAAAATACATGAAAAAAAAGGATAATAAAAGAGCTAAAACCTGGTAAATTTAAACAAACAATCAACTACATAACTATATATACATAATTTGAAAAGATGTGCAAAATTTTAAAATATAAAATTACAGAATACCCAAATTTATAACTTAATAAAATCAATAAAATAGAAAGTATTAGAGGCAAAGGCAAAACTACAAAGAATATATCCGTCATTACCTTACAGTCTTCAATAGTTTTAGAAAGTCAGTGTTTTCAGTACTTCATTTGAGGCTTCATAGACTAGAGTAACAGCTAGACAGAGTCGCGGACTTTTTATATTAAGCTATGTTAGCTACAAATATGTTTCGGAATTGTATTAGTATTTCCGCACTTTGATCTATATCATCCAGATTTTCAGTATATCAGCATGTGTTAGTTTATCATCCGCATTCAATATGTTATGATATCACATGTAGATTCAGCCAGCCAGTTGGTTTGCTCGGTCACATGTAGTAAGACACCGAGTGCCGTGTTACGTCCAGGCCCAGGTTCGGGGCGTAACACACGACAAATTGTGCGTTTCAGACATAAATGGACTTAAAGAGGGAAGATCATGTTAGAAGCCCATAATTTCAGGTATTCTTTCCATCCAGGTTCCCCAAATATGCATCATGACCAAGGAGATTTATTGGTTGAACGACAAGAAAAATAACGTCGCAGACTTTCTGGCCAATTGTCCGAATTGTCAGCAAGTGAGAATCTATCACAACCCCAAATCCTAACAGGTCGTGGTGGCGCCTATCGTGGAACTAGGCTAGCCAACCATCACATAACTACTCATTTGTTCCATTATAATATTGCAAAAATCAATAACAAGCAGCAAACATAGTATAAAATAATTTCTTTAAGTCTTTACGCCCCAATAATATAAGCTAACAGTCTAACATTTTCCCCAAGACTGGAGTCAACCGATCACGAGCATCTAACAATAAAACTAACTCTGCTATTGTCTTAAACGATGTCTATGAAATAAATACTAATACTAATAAGGAAGGAAAATGGAGAAGCTGCAGACGCTGGACAGCTACCTTGAAATCCCAAAGTTGATGATGAATGAAACTCGGATGACTACTGCTCCGAACCAGTACCTGGATCTGCACAAAGAGGTGCAAGGAGTAATGATGAGTACGCCAACTCAGTAGTAATAAAAATAAATCACAGTCTGAAGCATATGAAACACACAACATAGATACACCAATCCACGAAACAGTAAAACATCAAGTCACCATGAAGTATACATCAAAATACATAAGTTCGAAAACCAATTTCCATAAAATCCTTTGAAACAAGTATGTTTTCAATATATCTTAGTAAAACTCTCAGTGAAAATCAGTTTGAAAAATGAAGTAATCATACTCAAACACTCAGTAGAATATCATCATAAATCTGCCCCTCGGGCCATAATCATCACTCATAACAATTTCCCTAATCACCTCACCATCACTCAGTATCAGCCCTGCAGGCAACCTCACTCTCACTCATTCCTCCCAATCACTCATCACTCGGCACTCGCACTCAGTAGGTACCTGCGCTCACTAGGGGTGTGTACAGACTCCGGAGGGGCTCCTACAGCCCAAGCGCTATAAACAAGCCACACCATGGCATAAATCACTCTCAGGCACTCGACCTATCTCATATCATAACATCGTCACAACATTGGCCCTCAGCCTCACTCAGTCAAACAGTCTCAGCATGCCACTCAGGCCATGAATAAAACGGGGTTCTCGACCCAAAATAGTATTTCATTTCAAGAAATAGTAATATCATCAAATAAGAGTGTCAATAATTTCACAAGAAAGACTGAGTGTAAAATCATATTTTCAAAATAGCGAGAATATCAGTAAAACAGCCCCCAAGGGGTTAAAACAGATCGGCACTGGACCCCAAACATGGCTTACATCCCAATTATATCAAATCATAGTAGTACTATAGAGAATAAGCTTTAAAAGCAATTTCACGACTCAATAGTTGCCTAAAAAGGTACATTTTTCAAAATTTTCAATTCGTGCGTCACTCCAAATCCGTGAAAAGATGTAAAGTCCGGGGTTTCATACCCTCCGGATAGGATTTAAAGACATTACCTACCTCAAACTAGCCCGAAAAGCTACTCTGCAACCCTCTTGCCTCTCGTATCTACTTACGAATGTTCCAAATCTACCAAGATCAGATTTTTATCATCAAGTTATGCTAAAGTAATGAATTCCAATTGAAAAGTACCAATTTTAGCACAAAACCCGAAATTAGCCAAAACACGACCCCCAGGCCCACGTCTCGGAACTCGACAAATTTTATACTAAAATATTCTTCATCATATCACGAGTCCGTACATATAAAGAACGCTAAAATCAGAGTTCGTTTGACACCTCAAATCATCCCCCTAAAGGTCTCATATTCTCAAGCCCTAACTTCCTCTTTTTCTACTGATTTTCACGAATTAAACACTGGTATTTTGTTCCTTAATCACATATAATCGAATATTAGGGTCCAAAATCCTTACCTCAATGAAGAACAATGATTTTCTCTCTTCACAATCGCCTCAAAAGCTCTCTTTCCGTACAAAAATGTTTAAAAGGTGGGTATTGGTCGCGGAGGGTTTAATTTTAATACTGCCCAGTTAATTCTTCATTGTGATCGCAGGAGTTCCCACGCGATCGCGAAGAGAAATTTCCACTGACCCTCAAAAGACCTTACGCGATCGCACCCTCACTCCTGCGATCGTGATGCACAAGTTTCCCTCTGGCCTCCTTAACCCTACGCGATCGCGATGCACAAAATGCTGATTTGCTAACACCAGAAAAACAACAGACTTTGCTAAGGCCAAAGTGCCCCTTAACCATCCGAAATCAATCCCGAGCCCCTTGGGACCCCAACCAAATTTACCAACACATTTTAAATGATCATTCAAACTTAGTCGAGCCTTTGAAACACCAAAAACAACGCAAAAACACCAAAATCACATCGAGTTCAAGCCTATGAACTTTGAAATTTCTAAAATCCACCAACGATGCCGAAACTATCCAAAACAACCCCGATTGATCTGAAATTTTGCAGACATATCCAAAACGACATTACAAACCTATTCCAACTTCCAAAATTCCATACCGACCCCTATAGCCTATTTTCCACTGCCGACCGGAAATCACCAAAAACTAACTTTCGCCAATTCAAGCCTAATTCTACGCCGAATATCACAAAATTATTCTGAGCACACTCCTAAGTCCCAAATCACCTAACGAAGCTATCCGAGCCATAAAATCCGCATTCCGAGTTCGTTTACCAATAAGTCAACTCTCAATTGACTTTTCCAACTATAAGACTATTTTAAAGACTAAATGGCTAAACTCTCACTACAACCATTCCGATTCTAAGCCTACCAACTCTAACACATCATAAACAGTATAACCAACCTATGACAAGTCAATAACAGTAATTATAATACAGGTTCTACGTAACGACAGACCGGGTCGTTACATTCTCCCCCTCTTAAACAAACGTTCGTCCTCGAACGGGTCTAGAAACATACCTGGAGTCTCAAACAAGTGAGGATATCTGCTCTGCATCTCCCGCTCGGTCTCCCAAGTAGACTCCTCCACTGGATGACCTATCCACTGTACTTTCATTGAAGCTATATCCTTGGACCTCAACTTTCTAACCTCGCAAGCCAAAATTGCTACCGGCTCGACCTCATATGACATATCATCCTCGAGCTCAACTGTGCTGAAGTCTAACACATGAGACGGATCACCAACATATTTCCTGAGCATCGACACATGAAATACCGGATGAACACTCGACAAGATGGGTGGCAAGGCAAGTCTATAAGCCACCTCTCCAACCTTCTGAAGTACCTCAAAAGGACCAATAAACCTAGGACTCAACTTTCCCCTCTTTCTGAACTTCATAACACCCTTCATGAGTGATACCTTCAGCAGTACCTTATCACCTTCCATAAAAGACACATCTCGGACCTTCCGGTCCGCGTAACTCTTCTGCCTAGACTGCGCCGTGCGAAGTCTGTCCTGAATCAACTTCACCTTCTCTAATGCATCCTGAATCAAATCTTTGCCTAATAGCCTAGCCTCACCAGGCTCGAACCTACCAACCGGAGATCTACACCTCCTACCATATAAAGCCTCATACGGGGCCATCTGAATACTAGACTGGTAGATATTATTATATGCAAACTCCACTAGTGGCAGAAACTGATCCCATGAACCACCAAAGTCAATCACACATTCACGTAACATGTCCTCCAACATCTGAATAGTCCTCTCCAATTGCCCGTCGGTCTGAGGATGAAATGATGTGCTAAACTCTACCTGAGTACCCATACCTCTCTGTACGACCCTCAAAAACTGAGATGTGAACTGAGTACCTCTGTCGAATATGATAGAAACTAGAACCCCATGCAATCGGACAATCTCTCTGATGTAGATACCAGCTAACCGCTCTGAAGTATAAGTATTACCAACATGAATGAAGTGTGCAGACTTGGTCAATCTGTCCATAATAACCCAAATAGCATCAAATCCCTTTGAGGTCCGTGGAAGCCCAACTACAAAGTCCATAGTAATCCGCTCCCACTTCCACTCCGGAATATCTAACCTTTGAAGTAATCCACCTGGTCTTTGGTGCTCATACTTGACCTGCTGGCAGTTGAGACACTATGCTACATACTCAACAATATCTCTCTTTATTCGCCTCCACCAATACTGATGTCTCAAGTCCTGATACATCTTCGCGACACCTGGATGAATGGAATACCGCGAGCTATGTGCCTCTTCTAATATCAACTCTCGAAGACCATCTACATTGGGCACACAAATACGGACCTGCATCCTCATAACTCCATCATCACCAACAGTCACATCCCTGAAATCACCTCGACGGACCCTATCCTGAAGAACTAACAAGTGCCAGTCATCATACTGGCGAGCTCTAATATGATCATAAAGAGAAGACCGGGAAGCCATGCTAGCTAATACCCGCGGAGGGTCTGACAAATCCAATCTCACCAACTGACCCGCTAAAGCCTGAACATCAAGTGCTAAAGGTCGCTCTGCTGCTGAAAGGTAAGCTAGACTCCCCAAACTCTTGGCTCTGCGACTCAAGGCATCAGCCACTACATTGGCCTTCCCCAGATGATACAAAATAGTGAGGTCATAATCCTTGAAAATCTCTAACCACCTCCTCTGACGCAAATTCAAGTCCTTCTGCCTCAGTAGATACTGCAAGCTACGATGGTCATTGAAAATCTCACACTGCACCCCATACAAGTAATGACACCAAATCTTTAAGGCATGAACAATGGCATCTAACTCAAGATCGTGCACTGGATTATTCTTCTCGTGCACCTTCAACTGTCTCAACGCGTAGGCAATCACCCTACCGTCCTGCATCAATACCGCTCCTAAACCAACTCTAGAAGCATCACAATAGACTGTATAAGAACACGTACCAGTAGGCAAAACCAAAATCGGAGCTGTGGTCAATGCTGACTTGAGCTTCTGAAAGTTCTCCTCACACTCATCAAACCATCTAAATGGAGCACCCTTCTGGGTCAATATGGTCAATGGGGAAGCAATAGAAGAGAATCCTTCCACAACACGACGGTAATATCCCGCCAAACTAAGGAAACTCCTAATCTCCATATCTGAGGATGGTCTGGGCCAACTCTGCACCGCCTCAATCTTCTTCGGATCAACCTGAATACCCTCACTAGACACCACGTGTCCCAAGAAAGCTACTGAACCAAGCCAAAACTCACACTTGGATAATTTTGCATAAAGCTTCTCCTCCCTCAACCTCTGCAACACAACTCTCAAATGATGAGCATGCTCTTCCTGGCTACGGGAATAAACCAGGATGTCATCAATGAACACAATGACGAACGAATCAAGGTAAGGCTGAAACACACTGTTCATCAATTGCATGAACGCGGCTGGGGCATTGGTCAGCCCAAATGACATAACCAGAAACTCATAATGACCATATCTGGTCCTGAAAGTAGTCTTCGGAATGTCAGAATCCCGAATCTTCAGCTGATGATACCCAGATCTCAAATCAATCTTGGAGAGCACTCTAGCTCCCTGAAGCTGATAAAACAAGTCATCAATACGGGGCAAAGGATACCGGTTCTTCACCGTAACCTTATTCAGGTGTCTATAATCGATACACATGCACATGGAGCCATCTTTGTTTTTTCACAAACAACACCAGTGCACCCCAAGGTGACACACTAGGCCGAATGAACCCCTTATCTAAGAGTTCCTGAAGCTTCTCTTTCAATTCTTTCAACTCCGCTGGTGCCATACGGTAAGGTGGAATAGAGATAGGTTGGGTGTCTGGCCCCAAGTCAATACCAAAATCAATATCCCTGTCAGGTGGCATGCCTGGCAAGTCTGCAGGGAATACGTCAGAAAAATCACGGACCACAAAGACAAAATCAACAGAAGGAGTCTCACTACTAACATCTCTCACAAAAGCAAGATAAGACTCACACCCTTTCTCAACCATACGCTGTGCCTTCAAATAAGAAATCACTCTGCTAGAACATGCTCTATAGAACCTCTCCACTCAACTCTCGGAACTCCAGGCATAGCTAAGGTCACGGTCTTAGCGTGACAATCAAGAATAACATGACATGGGGATAACCAATCCATGCCCAGAATCACATCAAAATCGACCATACTCAGTAACATCACGTCCACTCGGGTGTCCAGACCCCCAATAGATATAAGACACGATCGATACACACAGTCCACAGTAATAGTATCGCCCACTGAAGTCGAGACATGAACAGACGTAACTAAATACTCACGGGGCATATTCAGAAGTGAGCAAAATAGGATGAGACATAAGAGTATGTGGAACCAGGGTCAAATAAAGCCAAAACATCAGTGTGACAAACTGAGATAGTACCTGTAATCACCGCATTTGAGGCCATAGCATCAGGCCTAGCTGGAAGTGCATAAATACATGGCTGGCCTCCACCTGCTCGACCTCCCCCTCTAGGGCGGCCTCAAGTTGCCTGACCACCACCCCTGGCTGCCTGGGTAGGTGGTGAAGTGACTGGGGCTGATGTCGAGGGCTGAACCCTCTGCTGAGATGAACTACCAGGACGACGGGGACACTGCCTCCAACCATGTCCGAACTCACAACACTCAAAACAACCACCTGGAGATGAAGATGGGGACTGAAGAGAACCCCTGCCACCATGATAACCACCGGACGGACCATGCATAGAAGAACCCTGATATGATGATGCTCTAGAGGAGCTCTGAACTGGAAGGGCACTAAAAGATGAACGTCCCTGATGAGAATTGCAAGGACCCTGCCCCAAAGATGCACCACTGTAAGCTGGGCTAACTGGTTGTGGAGGTCTAAATGGACGACCTCTGTTGTGCTGAAACTGCCCTCTAGAAGGGGAACCATTGAAGCTACCTAATCCCCGAGGCCTTTTGGTCTCTCTCTCCTCACGCTCCTGCGTGTGAACCAACTCAATGTCCCGAGCAATGTCAACTACCTGCTCAAATGTAGCTCCAGACACTCTCTCCCTGGTCATCAAAATGCGAAGCTGATACATGAGACCATCTACAAATCTCCTGATCCTTTCCCTGTCAGTAGGGACTAACTCCGAAGCATGTCTAGCCAACTCGGAAAACCTCATCTCGTACTGAGTAATTGATAACTCTCCCTGGTGCATCTGCTCAAACTGCCTGCACTGCTCCTCTCTGTGAGACTGAGGAACATACTTCTCCAAAAGGATTATGGAGAACTGCTGCCAAGTGAATGGTGCTGAACCAACCGGCCTACGCCTCTCGAATGCGTCCCACCAAGTGAAAGCAACACCAGCAAACTAAAACGTAGCAAACGAGACCCCACTGGTCTCTAAAATACCCGCAATACGTAGTATCCTCTGGCATTTATCCAGAAAACCTTGGGCATCTTCACCCTCTGTGCCGCTGAAAGTCGGAGGCTGAAGTCTACTAAACCTCTCCAGCCTACGCTGCTCATCCTAGGGCATAGCTGGAACAACATAATCCTGGACTGGGGCAACCGGCTGGGCTGGGACTACCCCCGGCGCCTGAATACCCAGTACAACCTACTCAGGTGTCCGGGCAGCTAGAGTCTGAATGCCTCTCCCGGCCTGAGCTGCAGTGGCAATAGTAGACATAGCAACTGCCTGAGCTAAATCGTTATACATCGTCAATATCTGAGCCAGGGTCTCCTTAAGACCCGGGATAACAATAGGCATTGCCGGTGCCTGAGCATGTCCCGCTGGAGCACCCTCGGCGGGAACCTGATCTTGAATGATAGGGGGATCCTATGATACTGTCTCGACTGCTGCACGAGATGGTCCCCTAACTCCACCACGTCCCCGACCCCTTGTGGGTCTAACTGGTGTCTGGTCACCCTGATCGGTATTGCGTATCCTCACCATCTGTGAGAGAATGAAACAACATGAGTTTAGATTTCAAGATCAATAGATTGGCACAAAAGAGTTCAAGAAATTGAGATTTTTCCTAAGAGTTCTAAAGCCTCTCGAAGATAAGTACAGACGTCTCCGTACCGATCCGCAAGACTCTACTGAACCTGCTCATGACCGTTGAGTCCTATGTAACCTAGAGCTCTGATACCAACTTGTCACGACCCCAAATCTTAACAGGTCGTGATGGCGCCTATCGTGGAACAAGTCTAGCCAACCATCACATAACTACTCATTAGTTCTTTTATAAAATTTCAAAAATCAATAACAAGCAGCAAACAGAGTATAAAATAATTTCTTTAAGTCTTTACGCCCCACTAATATAAGCTAACAGTCTAACATTTTCCCCAAGACTGGAGTCAACCGATCACGAGCATCTAACAATAAAACTAACTCTGCTAATATCTTAAACGATGTCTATGAAATAAATACTAATACTAATAAGGAAGGGAAATGGAGAAGCTGCGGACGCTGGACAACTACCTCAAAATCCCAAAGCTGATGATGAATGAAACTCGGATGACTACTGCTCCGAACCAGTACCTGGATCTGCACACATAGGTGCAGGGAGTAATGATGAGTACGCCAACTCAGTAGTAATGAAAATAAATCACAGTCTGAAGTATATGAAACACACAACACAGATACACCAATCCACAAAACAGTAAAACATCAAGTCACCATGAAGTATACATCAAAATACATAAGTTCGAAAACCAATTTCCATAAAATCCTTTGAAACAAGTATGTTTCCAATATATCTCAGTAAATATCAGTTTGAAAAATGAAGTAATATAGTCCAAAACTCAGTAAAATATCATCATAAATCTGCCCCTCGGTCCATAATCATCACTCGTAATAATTTCCCTCAGCACCTCACTATCACTAAGTATCAGCTCCGCGGGCAACCTCATTGTCACTCATGTCTCCCAATCACTTATCACTCGGCACTCGCACTCAGTAGGTACCTGCGCTAGGGTGTGTACAGACTCCGGAGGGGCTCCTACAGCCCAAGCGCTATAAACAAGCCATACCATGACATAAATCACTCTCAGGCACTCGGCCTCTCTCATATCATAACATCCTCACAACATTGGCCCTCGGCCTCACTCAGTCAAACACTCTCAGCATGCCACTCGGGCCATGAATAAAACGGGGTTCTCGACCAAAAATAGTATTTCATTTCAAGAAATAGTAATATCATCAAATAAGAGTGTCAACAATTTCACAAGAAAGACTGAGTGTAAAATCATAGTTTCAAAATAGTGAGAATATCAGTATAACAGCGCCCAAGGGGTTGAAAAAGATCGACACTAGGCCCCAAACATGGCTTACAACCCAATTATATCAAATCATAGTAGTACTATAAAGAATAAGCTTTAAAAGCAATTTCGCAACTCAATAGTTGCCTAAAAAGGTATATTTTTTCAAATTTCCAATTCGTGCACGCCCCACACCGTCATCCAGTGTGTGCGTCACTCCAAATCCGTGAAAGGATGTAAAGTCCGGGGTTTCATACCCTCAGGACAGGATTTAAAGACATTACTTACCTCAAACTAGCCCGAAAAGCTACTCTGCAACCCGCTTGCCTCTCGTATCAACTTCCGAATGCTTCAAATCTACCAAGATCAAATTTTTATCATCACATTATGCTAAAGGAATGAATTCCAATTGAAAAGTACCAATTTTAGCACAAAACCCGAAATTAGCCAAAACCCGACCCCCGAGACCGCATCTTGGAACTCGATATATTTTATACCAAAATGTTCTTCATCATCTCACGAGTCAGTACATATAAAGAACGCTAAAATCGGAGTTCGTTTGACCCCTCAAATCATCCCCTAAAAAGTCTCATATTCTCAAGCCCTAACTCCCTCTTTTTCTACTGATTTTCATGGATTAAACACTGGTATTTTGCTCCTTAATCACATATAATCGAGTATTAGGGTCCAAAATCCTTACCTCAATGAAGAGCAATGATTTCCTCTCTTCAAAATTGCCTCAAAAGCTCTCTTTCCGTACAAAAATGGTGAACAAGTGGGTATTGATCGCGGAGGGTTTATTTAAATACTGCCCAGTAGAGCAATTTCCACTGACCCTCAAAAGACCTTACGCGATCGCAACACAAGCCACGCGAACGCGATTCACTAAGACCTCAACCCACGCGATCGCAAACTTACCCACGCGATCGCGAAGAACAATTGTACTCACTCCCCACGCACCTAACTAGCCCTACGCGATCGCACCCTCACTCCTGCGATCACGATGCAAAAATTTCCCCCCTGGCCTCCTTAACCTTTACGCGATCGCGGCCCTGACCTCGCGATCGCAATGCAGAAAACGCTGCTATGCTAACACCAGAAAAACAGCAAACTTTGCTAAGGACAAAGTGCCTGTTAACCATCCGAAATCAATTCCGAGCCTCTCGGGACCCCAACCAAATTTACCAACACATCTTAAATGATCATTAAACTTAGTCGAGCCTTCGAAACACCAAAACAAATGCAAAAATACCAAAATCACATCGAATTCAAGCCTATGAACTTTGAAATTTCTGAAATCCACCAACGATGCCGAAACTATCCAAAACAACTCTGATTGACCTGAAATTTTGCAGACATATCCAAAACGAATTACGAACCTGTTTTAACTTCCGGAATTGTATTCCGACCCCGATAGCCTCTTTTCTACTGCCGACCGGAAATCACCAAAAACTAACTTTCGCTAATTCAAGCCTAATTCTACACCGGACATCAAAAAATTATTCTGAATACACTCCTAAGTCCCAAATCACCTAACGAAGCTATCCGAGCCATACAATCCTCATTCCGAGTTCGTTTACCAATAAGTCAACTCTAAGTTGACTTTTCCAACTATAAGGCTATTTTTAAAGACTAAATGGCTAAACTCTCACTACAACCATTCCGATTCCAAGCCTACCAACTCTAACACATCATAAACAGTATAATCAACCTATGACAAGTCAATAATAATAATAATAATTATAATACAGGTTCTTTGAATGACAGACCGGGTCGTTACAGAAAGCCTAGTATTTTATCCCAGAATGCACATATTTTGAGTGGAGATGGTAAATATGAAATTTATGACATGATTGTCTCACTCATTTTAAAAGTATGATCATATTGGGTGATTGTAGATCGACTTACCAAGTGAGCTCACCTCTTGCCAATGAAGACTACAGATTCAGTAGAGGATTATGCCAAGTTGTATATATAAGAAACCGTCAGTGCATGGGACCCCGTTGTCCATCATTTTATATCATGGTTCTCATTTTACAATGAACATTTAGAAGTCCTTTCGGAAATGATTAGGCACAAGTTTTCCATCCTCAAAAAGATGGGAAAACAGAGCTCATTATTCAAACACTTGAGGATATCCTTGATTTTAAAGGTAATTGGGATGATGACATACCTCTCATTGAGTTTTCTAAAAAATAACACCTACCGTTCTATTATGAAGATGGAACCATGCGAGATATGGGCAAAGGTGTAGATCGCCAATTGGTCGGTTCAAAGTTGGTGAAGAGGAGTTGTTGGGACCAAATTTGGTTTATCAGACTGTAGAGAAAGTTAAGTTGATTCAAGAGCGTTTGAAGACGACTCAGAGCCGCCAAAATTCCTATTCGAGCGTGCGTCATAGAGACCTATAGTTTCAAGTTGATGATTGGGTATTCCTGAAAGTTTCGCCTATGAAAAGCTTTATGAGATTTGGGAAGAAGGGGAAGCATAGTCCCAACTATATTGGGACATATAGAATCTGCGAAGGATCGGTCAAATAACTTATGAGTTGGAGTTGCCACCAGAATTAGTGGTGGTACATCCAGTAGTCACGTGTCATGTTATAACATTCAAATTTCCAGTGCTCAAATGCTCATGTCAGTTCAATACTCAGATACTCATGTCAGTTCAGTACTCAGATACTCATGCCAGTTCAATACTCAGATACTCATGTCAGTTCAATACTCAGATACTCATGTCAGTTCAATACTCAGCTACTCATGTCAGTCCAATACTTAGATATTCATGCCAGCTTAGTACTCTGATATTGATGTTAGTTCAATACTCAAATATTCGCGCCAGTTTAATATTCATGTATCCATGTTAGTTTAGTATATGTATCCATGGCAAACCAATATTCAGTATAGTTTGCAAGTGCTTATGAAAGTTCATGTTTCCACCAGATCCGTTTAAGGTCTGGAGTAAGCAGAAGTTACAATCAAGACAATCATTCGAGGACGAATGATCCCAAGGGGGATATAATGTAACACCCCGTACATTCGGGTTAGGTGTGAATATGTTAAATGGGTATTAATTTGATATTTTAGATATATGAGGTCCTGTCGGGAAGAGTATGGGTGAAAATAGTTGTTTCAAAATCAAGATGGAAAGTGAGGTGCATAAGATTCGACAAGATCGACTAAGTTTACAGAAGGTCCATCTTCCAGCAGAGTTTGATAAAAATGTGTAACGAATTTAGGAAAACTCAAAGCACTAAAGTTATATTCCTTTGAAATAGATTTCCAACGATATATTGTGGAGCCCAAATGGATCTCTGTGCATTTTACAGAACAGTGCGCAATATGCGCGCCCAGTGCGCGCCCTGAGTGCGGCCGAGCACATGGGCAATCTTCCTGCCATATTCTGTGGTCAGGTGTGCGGTTAGGCCTACAGGTGCACGGGGGCACACTTGGTGAGTCATTTTTAAAGCCCTACTTTGTCACCCACAACCCCAAAACATAAAAACTTGCTCTAGAAAGGGGAGCTCTCAAAAACCTAATTCCTTAATGGTCCCTCCATTATCCAAGGTAAGTTCTAATGGTTATTCTATGTTGATTTCAATTCCCCAACACCTTATTAACATGGGTAAACCCATCTTATCATTAGATATTCGATTGGGACATCATTGTTGAGAGAAGGAACCCTAGAACTCGAATTCAAGGGGATTGAACTTCAAAGAGGTAATGTCTTCACCCTCTAATTGATTCTAGCATTGGTTTAATGATTATAGACCCTAGTTCATGATATATGAGTTGGTGGGTTTGATAGAAAATCATGATTTATATGTTTGGTGTATTGATTGTTGAGTATTGGTTAAGGGTGTTTTTTACCTTATGAGTGATGAAGAATGATATTTATTATAACCATTTGAGACTTTAAAATTTATCTAGGAGAAAGAGAATGTGTTATTGGGTGTAGAAACACTATTAATAAGGGCTATAAAGCTTTATGCCACCTAGTGTTTGATAAAATGCCTAAGTGACCAAAACATGACTATTGTTGCTAATTTGGAATCCCTTTGACTTGTATTGATATAGATTAAAGTTGAAGGGTTGGCGAATATTGTATTATGCTCAAGAGCAGGAAGTTAAGGTATGTGAGGCTAACTCTCTATGTTTGGGAATGTTAACGATTCTCCCTACACTATGTTTCCTTTACCAAGTTATCAATTGCCTCAGAAATATAGTTAAGCCTAGTTCCTTGAATAGTTGCAGAACTTTTATTCTCTAGCTTCGTAACTCGTTCATGACTTTCATTCTAAACGTTGTGAAATAACTGCGTAATCAATATAGACTTGGGTTTGATGCCCACGAGTCTCGGTCTAGATTACTCAGCATGTCATAAATAGTTGAAGTTTCAATTTTCATAATCAGTTCATGAATACTTGTCTCAGTCTAGCTCTATTTAGTATTCAAGTATCATGTAACTCAGTATGGTTCAGTATTTCAGCATCATGTATTTCAGTATCGTGTATTTCAGTATGATTCTCAGTTCCTGAATGTTGAACACCTGTATTTTGGCCTGAGGCCGCAGTTTATGCTTTATGCATCTTTGGGCCTGAGGCCGCAGTTTATGATTTATGCATCTTTGGGCCTGAGGCCGGAGTTTATGATTTTTGCATCTTTGAGCCTGAGGCCGCAGTTTATGCTTTATGCATTTTTGGGCCTGAGACCGCAGTTTATGCTTTATGCATTTTTGGACCTGAGGTCGCAGTTATGTATACGTATACTTGGGCCCGAGACTGCAGTTTGTGCACATATATATATATATATTGGGCCTGAGGCCGCAGTTTAATATTCAGATAAACAGGTTGTTCATCATTCTGAAGAAGGAGTATTCATACCCTACTTCCTTTCAGTTCAATTATTAGTTACCATTTCAGATATCAGTTATCAGTTATCAGTTATCAGTTCTGTTATCATTTCAGTTTCAATAGTTATCATTTCAGTTATCAAATATTAATTCTCAGTTATCAACTTAGTTTCAGTTTCAGCATTTATAATTCTTTCTTTCAGTTGCTTTACATACCGGTGCAATTCAAATGTACTAACGTCCGTTTTTCCCGGGGTCTGCATCTCATGATGCAGGTAATGATTTACAGGTTGACGATTCAGAGCGCTAGGATTCTCGTACCAACTATTTGGTGATCCCCAGTTCTTTCAGGGAATTGTCATTGCCTTACAGTCTTCAGTATTTTTAGACAGTCAGTGTTTTCAGTACTTCATTAGAGGCTTCATAGACTAGAGTAACAGCTAGACAGAGTCGCAAGCTTTTTATATTAAGCTATGTTGGCTACAAATGTGTTTCAGAATTGTATTAGTATTTCCGCACTTTGATCTATATCATCCAGACTTTCAGTATATCAGCATGTGTTAGTTTATCTTCCGCATTCAGTATGTTATGATATCACATGTAGATTCAGCCAGCCAATTGGTTCGCTCGGTCACATGTAGTCAGGCACCGAGTGCCGTGGTACGTCCAGCCCAGGTTCGGGGCGTGACATTGGTCGTCAAACTCTTTCAAAATGGTGTTTAATGACTATTTATATGTGTAGGGAAAAGATCTAAACGAAATAACCCAAGTCCAAACCCAACAAGGAGACAAAATAAGCTTTTAAAATTTGGAACATGCTCGCTACAGGCCTCGCCTCGTGAGGCAAAACGCGAGCTTCATCTCGCTACACACTGTGCGCCGAAAGCTTCACCACGCAGAACCTCTCGCCGCAGACCTAGAGACGCGAGCTCTATTGCATGTAAATTCCCTCGCCTCGCCTTCCCTAACGCAAGCTTACTCCCTCGCGTCGCCTGCTCTTGATTCTACTTCATTTTTTCATTCTTGCTTTGCTTTGCCTAACTTTCCAAGTCACGTTTTCTATCATAAAGTCACTATTTAAGATTAATTCACCATGTACTCCAAATTTGTCATTTTGTTTGAAAATTTATTTCCAACGTACCTACACATAAAATAACTCATTTAAACACAAATATAATGTAGTTTATCATTAAAGCACCTAAATGTAAGGTGCATAACTTTAACGACCCAGCCGGTCATTCCGTGAGATTAGCCCCGTTTACCCTGTTTCAGCCTTGTTATGTGTTAATTAACCTAATTATGATGTGTTGGGTCAGTTGGTTCGGGTTAGGAGTGGTGAGAATTGAGACACTTAGTCTCTTAAATTGGCTTAAGAGTTGAAAAAGTCAACTGGGAGTTGACTTATGGGTAAACGACCTCAGAATGTGGATTTTATGGCTCAAATAGCTTCGTTAGGTAATTTGGGACTTAAGAGTGTTTTACGAACATGATTTTGATGTCCGGAGTAGAATTAGGCTTTAAATGGCGAAATTGAGTTTTTGGCGATTTTCGGTCGGCAGTGAAAAATTAGCTATCGGGATTGGAATGGAGTTCCGGAAGTGTGAACAGGTCCGTAGTGTCATTTTGGACGTGTGTGCAAATTTTCAGGTCATTCAAACGTTTTTGGTTGGTTTCGGCACCGTTGGTGATTTTCGGAAGTTTTAGGAAATCTTAGGCTTGAATCTTGGGTTGAATTGGAGTTTCGATGTTATTTTGGGGGTTCCGAGGGTTCGACTAAGTCCGGGTGATCATTTATGACTTGTTTGTATTTTTGGTTGGGGTCTCGAGGGGATCGGGTTGAATTCAGATAGTCATCGGAAGGTTTAAAGTTGAGAAGTTGCAGCTGAAGCTATTGGTGTGGGACTTTATGGTTTTTCCGCACCTGCGGAAGGGGGAGCCACATGTGTGAGGTCGCTGGTGCGGATTGGGGAGCCGCAGATGCAGAATTGGCCAGGCTTATGGAAGGTCGCAGGTGCGAGAATTGGGCCGCACCTGCGAAGACGCAGGTGCAAAAATTTGGACTTAAGTGGACTTCTGCAGATGCGCACCTGTGACCGCAGGTGCGGGGAAATGACCGTAGGTGCGTTTTCACTGGATAGAAGGGTATAAATACCAGCCTTCGCGAATTTGAGCTATTTCACCAATATTTTCATCCGGAATTGAGCTTTGAGAGAGGGTTTTGAAAGGGGAATTCAAGATAACTTCTTGGAGGTAAGATTTTTGAACCTAAAACTCGTTTCTTTGTGATTTTTGGACTGATTTGGGGTGAAATCTATGGGAAAATCAGTGATTTAAATTAGGGGTTAGGTCTTGGAAACTTGAGACTTTGATTGAGGAATTGAAGGGGCAATTGTGGTCCGATTTTGATGTTCTTGGTATGTATAGACTCGTGGGGGAATGAAGATTCCGATTTTGTGATTTTTATCAAATTCCGAGACGTGGGCCCGGGGGTTGGGTTTGGCAAATTTCGGGATTTGTGCCTAATTTTGATAATTTTCGAATGAGTTTCATCTCCCTAGCATATTTTGTTGTTATTAATATGGTTTTGGTAGATTCGGAGCATTCGGGGACCGATTCGAGAGGCAAGAGCATCACGGAGTAGTTTTCGGGCCGGTTTGAGGTTGTCACACCTCCTTTTTCCTACCACGGGAAGGGTATAAGAGAGTTTTTTCCAATTTAAGTGACAACCGAAATATGATTATTGTTTATTTAAAATTTAGAGTCGTCACTTGGGATAGTTTATGGTGTCCCAAGTCACCGGTTTAAATCCCGAATCGAGGAAAAATTGACTCTATTTTACAGTCTACGAACATAGAAATCCGGGTAAGGAATTCTGTTAACACGAGAGATGGTGTTAGGCATTCCCGGATTCCGTGGTTTTAGCACGGTTGCTCAACTATTATTATTGGCTTGTTTATCTGATTTTAAAACATTGTTTGAAATATACGTGCATTTTATCCCTTTTAAACCGATTTTGATAATCGAATTGCTATACAATTAACTATTTGGTTACACATTGCGAATTGTATCACGAGAACCGTACCCACGATCCACGATAACTTATTTAATTTAACCGTTTGATGGTCAAGTCACGCCAGCGTGCACTCGAAATTTGGAGTTACATATCATGACTATTCCACGGGAACCGTACCCGCAGTCACGATAATTTATTATTAATCGCGCCTAAAGCAAGCGAAGATGTTTATGAATATCAACGGCCTAAGCATACTCCTAGCGAACAAATCAATATAGAAAATAAAGAACAAACTAAAATAGCCCAAAGCTCAAATTATCATAACTGTTCAGTTGTCTGTCGTGACAATTGATTTGTGTAATTCCGTGTGAGCCACGAAGAATCAATCTGTGAAGGAGTCAATTCTTTCTTTTCAAACCTGCATATGTTATCCTAGTTTTCCCTACATTAATTTGTTTTAACTCAATCCTCATGACCATGTATCTCATAACAAGATTTTGTATTCATATCAAATTAGAATCAAACAATTAAATTCAAGATATTTTCCAAAACAAGCAATATGTTGAACCACAACACTTAAAAAGCGGAATATAATATTTGTCTAAGAAACAAACATTAAAATCATATCACCAAAGAAGAACACATCAACGTGAGGAGAATAAGAGAATAAAGAAAGAACTGGACCTTAAATTCCAAACGGGTTTTGAATCAATCTTCGGACCGGAGCTTGATCAAAGACCTCGATGGCACCTCAATGAACCAAACAACCTCGACGAATGCTTATTTCGGCAGGGCTCGATCTTTCCAAGTAACACCAGCACCTTGGACCAATTTCCTAGTATATGAGTGTGCTTGAACCTTAAAACCTTTACACTGGCGGAACAAATTTCAAACTCAACGACTAGACGAAGTCATGGATGAGGAAGTTGGGAATAAGGGTCTTGAGGGATTTTGTTCTCTGTTTTCTTTAGTCTGTTCTATTTTTCTATTATTGTGTGTGTGTGTGTGTATGATATGGACAAAAGGGGGATGATGCAGCTGACCCTTCTCTTTTTGTGGGCGGATGGCTCACCGGCGATATCGACCGCATTGAAGGAGGAGAGGAGATGGCGACAGAAGGGTGGCCGGTGACAGTGAGGTTAGGAGATGAGGTCCAACGACGGCTGTCGAAGTGAGAAAGAGACGAGCGTTTTTTGCTTATTTAGATTTTTCCTTTTTTATGTTTTTGGTTTTGTCAGCAAGAAGAAGGGTGTTGTTGCGTGTGTTCCGGCGGAGGGTAGCTGGATATGGAGGTGGCGGCGGCAACTCCTTTTGGAAGGGTGGGGCAGTCGGTGGGGATTTCCTTTTGTAGTCTCTTATGTGCTAGGGTCTTAAGGTTTTAGGTTGTGTGTAAAAGACCTAGGTTTTTTTTCCAATTAAAGAAGAGGGGAGGTGGGCTATGTCTTATTGGGCTTCAAAATCGGGCTAGATTATTTGCCAAATTTACCTTTAAAAAGTGTCCATTTAACTCAACTAGATTAAAAATATTAACTCCTACAATAATAACTATTAAAAATACCCAATACCTTAATTAAGTAAAGAAGAAATGAAACTATTTTTGTATTTTTAATTTTTTGTGATAAAATTAAGTAAAAAAAGAAGTTAAAACTAGTTAAAATAACGATATTAGGCCTAAACTAAATATTTAAACACTAAAATGTATAAAATTTGGGGAAGGGTAAAAAATTACATGTTTACAGCTGCCCCTCTTTGACTGGAAACACGAAGAGTTTTCAGATAAAGAACGACTAGACAGGTTTTTTGACCCGACCCTTATCTAGAAAGACCTAAAAGAAAGGAGAATTTGATCGAGCCCTGGTATCTGAGCTGCCTACATATCCTTGGCTGTAAAGGAATCAGGTCACGTGTAGTTCAAAAGTAGGGAGAATGACGGAGGAGGATACCGAGGTGGAGTGTCGAGTGAAGCGCCGTCGAGGTTCCAATCCGCGGTTCCTGCCGTTACATCAAAGTTAAAAGTAAAAATAACATCAAAAATAAAGAAAAATACAAGATCCCATCTACCATCTTCAACTTGGTCTTGAATCTTCCTTGAACTTCTACTTGATCCTTCAACACGAAACTGAAAATTCACCCTATTCTTCAGGTGGGCATCTTGCTGACTTGAATTTGAAGAAACCTGGAAGTTGACCTCATGTAAAGACCCGTAAAATTTCTTAACTAAATAAGATGCCCGGGTAGGTCCCCATGTTGTTATAACTATAGGAATTCTTAAAAACTGACTTTTTTTTTTGAAGTAAAAGTATCCCGGGACTTAAAAGATAAACCTTTCCAGAATTGTGCGGATCTCCGGTCCACTATGAGATCGTAGATCAGGTATGCGGACCGCATAGTGGTCGCATACCTAGATAGTTTCTATCCATTTTGAGGACAGCTGTGCGGCCCAAAATGCGATCGCATTCTTGCACCTCCATTTTTGCAGAGGGGGTTATGCGATGCACTATGCGATCGCATAACAGGTATGCGGACCGCATAGTGGTCGCATACCTGGGCAGTCTGTTTCCCATTTTGGCCCAGCTGAGGGCCATTTATGCGACAGGAATGCGAACCGCATAGCAGGAATACGATCACATTCCAGACCGCATTCCCTGCTTCGGGGTTTCTAATTTCTAATTTTTATACCCGACCCCCAGCCTAATAAAACACTTACCCCTTTCATTTTAACGTCTATTTGACTACAATATAGAGAAGGGAGAGTGAGTTTAGTGAGAGAAAGTCATCTTCTTCACCAAATTGGTCCTCCATTTCTACTCAGGCCTGGAAATCTTCGAGTAGTCGTTATCTTCTTCATCATAAGAGGTAAAGTTCTCACCCCATTTCTTCCTTAAATTCTCTGAATATAGCCAAAATAGGACACACCTAGGTGGTTCTTGAAGGTGAGAGTTAAGACCTTGCATGCATGTGATTAACTTACCATAACCTAGTAAGAGGTAGCAAGTTAGAGTAATATTTCACTAAAAAGGGTTTAGTTAATCTAAGGGATAACATAGTGTTTGATAAAATGCCCAAATGAGTTCATGATTTCTAATTCTAAGTCTAAACATGTCATCTTGTAAATTAGATTGAAGGCGTTAGCAGGTCCGGTGGTTTGAGAATAGATATTAAAGGGAAATTCCGACTCGAGGTATGTATGGCTAACTTTAATCTTTGTAGAGTCCCCTTGTTGGTGTCCGAGCATTCAGTATGAATTTCTGGTTCGATTGTATTTGAATCGATTGTCCTATTGTGATGAGGTGAAGAATCATGTTCTCTGAATGCCTTAAGTTGATTACCATGCCAGCTACTTGAGATTGTGAAATATGATTCGTTGTGCTTAACCTGTCATGTGCAAGACTCGTTATATGCTTGAACTTATCGGTATGAAAGAAAGTGTTACTAAATGAATGAAAATGGTAATGAACTCAATTGTTGAATGTATCCAAGTGCTAAGGGTTGTGTAGTAAATGGTGGGAAAGAAAGGTGAATTGATTTACCGATCTAAATGGTTATGGCGTACTATACATGACTCACTGCTTGGTAAACATTATTGTGCCCTTGATTTCACATGGTTGTTTGGTTGTTATGAATTTATACTCTCGATGATAGAAATCATTGTGATTTAATTATGGTTGTTGTTGCTATCAATGTGACTGTACGGTGGGATCGGGTTGCGCGCCGCAACAGGTGAAATAAGGATGATGTGTTGAGAAGTAATAAGGGTGGAATGTGATTGTACGGTGGGATCGGGTTGCACGCCGCAACAGAAGAAATAAGGGTGGAATATGAAGAAGCTGTGAAAACCTCATTTGTGATTCTCTGTATCTCTGTCCAATAATTGTTTGGTTTCTTTGACTGCCTTCTATCTGTGCACTGCTTTGATTTTACTTAAGAGTAAAGTTTGTTCATACATACTAGTACTATTCAATGGTACTAACGTCCCTTTTGCCGGAGGCGCTACATCTTTTATATGAATGTAGGTGGTTTTATAGAAGGTAGCTCCGTCCGCTGATAGTGGTGCCTTCTCTTCATCCCTTCAACAGTACTGGTGAGACCCATTCCTCTCGGGGTCGTGCGTAGTCCATGTCATCTCTTTTGTATATTTTGGTTCTCTTAAGGTATATCCAGGGCCTTGTTGCCGACAAGTATGTATACTCTTCTCCGTACCTTTAGAGGCTCCGTAGACATTATGTGGGTTGTATATATTTTGGGTAGTAGTTGTAATTATTCGTAATCGTGGTCCCGTATTGGAAATGTTGTGCTTAGTTTGTATATTTTGGGATTATCAAATGTTGAAGCTTTAAAAGAGGAAAATGGACTTATGTTGTAAATTCATACTTTGGTTCCATTTGCTATTTCATTTATAGATTTGTATATTATAAACACGGGGTAATGCGTTGGGTAGGCAAGGCAATCCAGGTCCGCTTGACCAGGATCATCCGGTTAGGCGCCGGTCTCGTCCCTCGGTTTTGGGGCGTGACACCTTATTCTTCAGGTGGGCACCCTACTTCCTGTACTTGAAATAAACTTGAACTTGGAGTAGACTTGAGCTCGCAAACCTTGTCTTTCAGGCGGCTTGTGCTACTTCTGATTTGACGTAAAGACTGGAGGTTGACCCTATTCTTCAGGCGGGTCCCTATTGCTTCTGACTTAAACTTGAAACTGAAACTTGACCCTGTTCTTCAGGCGGGATTCTCCTGATGCTTCTCTAACTTGAACTTGAAAACCGAACGCTGACCCTGTTTTTCAGGCGGGCTCCTGATACCTCTCTAACTTGAAATTGAAAGTTGAATGTTGACCCTGTTTTTCAGGAGGGCTCCTGATGCCTCTCCGTCTTGAACTTGTAAACTGAAAGTTGACCCTGTTCTTCAAGCGGGATTCTCCTGATGCTTCTTGAACTTGAAATTGTAAACATGTTCTTCAGGCGGGCTCTTGATGCCTCTTGAACTTGAAAATTGAAAGTTGACCATGTTCTTCAGGCGGGCTCTCCTAATGCTTCTTGAACTAGGAAATTGAAAGTTGACCTTGTTCTTTAGGAGGTCTCCTGATGCTTCTTGAAATTGTAAACCGAAAGTTGACCCTGTTATTCAGGTGGGATTCTCCTGATGCCTCTTGAACTGTATTCTCTCGTTCTCCAGGTGGGAAACTGATGACTTAACTTGAAATGAATTCCCTCGTTCTCCAGGTGGGTGCCTGATGACTTAACTTGAAATAAATTCCCTCGTTCTCCAGGCCGGCGCCTAGTGACTTAACTTGAAATGAATTCCCTCGTTCTCCAGGTGGGCGCCTGATGACTTAACTTGAAATGAATTCCCTCGTTCTCCAGGTGGGCGCCTGATGACTTAACTTTAACTGTATTTCCTTGTTCTCCAAGTGGGCACCTGATTGCCAAAACTTGAATTGTATTCCCTGGTTCTCGGGGTAGGCGCCTGATTGCCAAAACTCGAACTGTATTCCCTTGTTCTTCAGGTGGGCGCCTGATTTCTAAACACTTGAACTGTATTCCCTTGTTCTCCAGGTGGGCGCCTGATTGCCAAAACTCGAACTGTATTCCCTTGTTCTCCAGGTGGGCGCTTGATTGCCAAAAGTTTAACTGTATTCCCTTGTTCCCAGGTGGGTGCCTGATTACCAAAACTTTAATTGTATTCCCTTGTTCTCCTGGTGGGCGTCTGATTGCCAAAACTTTAATTGTATTCCCTTGTTCTCTAGGTGGGCGCCTGTTTGCCAAAACTTTAAATGTATTCCCTTGTTATCCAGGTGGGCGCCTGATGACTTAACTTGAAATAAATTCCCTCGTTCTCCAGGTGGGCGCCTGATGACTTAACTTGAAATAAATTCCCTCGTTCTCCAGGTGGGCGCCTGATGACTTAACTTGAAATAAATTCCCTCGTTCTCCAGGTGGGCGCCTGATGACTTAACTTGAAATAAATTCCCTCGTTCTCCAGGTGGGCGCCTGATGACTTAACTTGAAATAAATTCCCTCGTTCTCCAGGTGGGCGCCTGATGACTTAACTTGAAATAAATTCCCTCGTTCTCCAGGTGGGCGCCTGATGACTTAACTTGAAATAAATTCCCTCGTTCTCCAGGTGGGCGCCTGATGACTTAACTTGAAATAAATTCCCTCGTTCTCCAGGTGGGCGCCTGATGACTTAACTTGAAATAAATTCCCTCGTTCTCCAGGTGGGCGCCTGATGACTTAACTTGAAATAAATTCCCTCGTTCTCCAGGTGGGCGCCTGATTACCAAAACTTGAATTGTATTCCCTTGTTCTCCAGGTGGGCGCCTGATTGCCAAAACTCGAACTGTATTCCCTTGTTCTCCAATTGGGCTCCTGATTGCAAAAACTTTAACTGTATTCCCTTGTTCTCCAGGTGGGCGCCTGATTACCAAAACTTGAATTGTATTCCCTTGTTCTCCAGGTGGGAGCCTGATTGCCAAAACTTGAATTGTATTCCCTTGTTCTCCAGGTGGGCGCCTGATTGCCAAAACTTGAACTGTATTCCCTTGTTCTCCAGGTGGGCGCCTGATTGCCAAAACTTGAACTGTATTCCCTTGTTCTCCAGGTGGGCGCCTGATTGCCAAAACTTGAACTGTATTCCCTTGTTCTCCAGGTGGGCGCCTGATTGCCAAAACTTGAACTGTATTCCCTTGTTCTCCAGGTGGGCGCCTGATTGCCAAAACTTGAACTGTATTCCCTTGTTCTCCAGGTGGGCGCCTGATTGCCAAAACTTGAACTGTATTCCCTTGTTCTCCAGGTGGGCGCCTGATTGCCAAAACTTGAACTGTATTCCCTTGTTCTCCAGGTGGGCGCCTGTTTGCCAAAACTTTAAATGTATTCCCTTGTTATCCAGGTGGGCGCCTGATTACTAAAACTTTAATTGTATTCCCTTGTTCTCCAGGTGGGCGCCTGATTGCCAAAACTCGAACTGTATTCCCTTGTTCTCCAGGTGGGCGCCTGATTGCCAAAACTCGAACTGTATTCCCTTGTTCTCCAGGTGGCGTCTGATTGCCAAAATTGTTCTCCAGGTGGGCACCTGATTACCAAAACTTGAATTGTATTCCCTTGTTCTCCAGGTGGGCGCCTGATTGCCAAAACTTTAACTGTATTCCCTTGCACTCCAGGTGGGCGCTTGATTACAAAAACTTGAATTGTATTCCCTTGTTCTCCAGGTGGGCGCCTGTTTGCCAAAACTCGAACTGTATTCCTTTGTTCTCCAGGTGGGCGCCTGATTGCCAAAACTTTAACTGTATTCCTTGCTCTCCAGGTGGGCGCCTGATTACCAAAACATGAATTGTATTCCCTTGTTCTCCAGGTGGGCGCCTGATTAGCAAAAACTTGAATTGTATTCTCTTGTTCTCCAGGTGGGCGCCTGATTGCCAAAACTTTAATTGTATTCCCTTGTTCTCCAGGTGGGCACCTGAGTACCAAACCTTTAATTGTATTCCCTTGTTCTCCAGGTGGGCGCCTGATTGCCAAAACTCGAAATGTATTCCTTTGTTCTCCAGGTGGGCGCCTGATTTTCACAACTTGAAATTGTATTCCCTTGTTCTCCAGGTGGGCGCCTGATTACAACAAACAGACAAACAAAGAAACTTTTCTGTCCCAGTTTGGTATCTGGGCTCGCATGTGAATGTTAATCGAATCATGTTACCTAAAATCTCTAAGAATTTAAACTAAATCCCATTATCCATGAGGGTCCTGAAAATTTCAAATTGAATCTCATCTTAAGAATGAAAACTTTAAAGCCAACTATATTTCCTCAAAGTAGAGCTTATGCTAGATCTTGTTACTCATGGAGGTTTTGAATTTTAACTAAGTCCTATTGTCCAGGAGGGTCCTGAGAACTTCAAATTAAATCCCATTATCCAGGAGGGTCCTGGAAACTTAAATCAAATCCCATTATCTAGGAGGGTCCTGAAAACTTAAAACTAATCCTATTATCGAGGAGGGTCCTGAACACTTAAATCAAATCCCATTATCCAGGAGGGTCCTGAAAACTTGAAACCTAAATCCCATTATCCAGAAGGGTCCTGAGAATTTAAATCAAATCCCATTATCCAGGAGGGTCCTGAAAAGTTAAATCAAATCCCATTATTCAGGAGGGTCCTGAAAAGCGATAATGAACTTACCTGAGCCAAGCTCTCTTCCTGGAGGATCTCTATAGAAAAAAACAAAATTTCTTGCCCCTGAATCATGCTTTCCTCATGGAGGGTCCCTGCACATTAGACAAATTTTCTTGCCCCTGTTTCAGACAAATTGAATCTTGTTAGTTTGAAAACGTGGTGGTTAGTTTGTGGCATCATTGCTGCGTGTCTACTCCTGCCACTACCATGCTTCATTCTGATGAGATGCTTCGGTCCAACAAGGGATTGTTTGACAAGAAAAGAACAATATACAAGAAAAGAACTAAACAAAGACTGCAAATAACAGAAAAACAAAATCTCATTTGACCATGGGATGGAAGAGTTTGAACAACACCGAAACAAACCTAGATGACAAACTGAGAGACACAAAACTAACTAACAAGACACATAGAGATAAGCAAAAGAGGATGGAAGAGTTTGAATCACCAAAACAAACAAGATAAAATCTGGGTTACAACCCCGAAATAACCAGATAGCAAAAAAGAAGTCAAAATGAACTGCCAAGACTTCTTCTCGATGAGGAAATGAGGTGCTTTCTAATTACTAAGCTCGAGATTTTCACCACTGAGTTGCACATCACAATTACTGGACCTTCACCAACTTCATTCACATTGTCTTCACCAAGTGGCTCATTGACTCCTTTGAGGTGGTTTTGGGAGGTGGAGTGTGAAAAGGTTGTGGGGAGATATCAACAGCAGTAGGAATATGGATTTGTGACAGTGGAAGAATGGTGACAAGGCTTTCAGAGTAGTTAGTGGGATACAATGGTGGAGGAAACCCACTAATCCAGGCTTGGTATATTTCGACCATATGTCCTTTCAACCTTAAGACTTCTTCTTTCAACTCAGATTCTGATTCAACAATACCCTTGGGCGGATCAAAAACACATGTTTCCAAGTCTTTGCCTGTGTCACGCCCCAAAATCGAGGGACGAGACCGGCGCCTGACCAGATGAACCCAGTCAAGCGGACCTGGATTTCCTTTCCTACCCAACGTATTGCCCCGTGTTCATAACGTTCATTATTCCATGCGAGTTAGACAATCTAGATTCAAAGTACAATTTACCACATGATTCCATTTTTCCTCTTTTAACTTTCAACAATAGATAATCCAAAACATACAAGTTACATACAGCATTTCGGATTTACGATTCAAATTTTTACGAGTGAATACAACTATCGTCCAAAATAGATATATATGTATATACAACCCACACAGTGTCTACGGAGCCTCTAAGAGTTCTAGGAGTTTTACATAAACTTTCCGGCAACAAGGCCCCAGCTATACCTTTTTCAACATAAGCAAAAAGAGAATGGTATAATCCACACACGACCCCGAGAAGGAGTGGGGCTCACCAAAGCTGCTGAAGAGATAAAGAGGAGGCACCACTAATGGCGGGCTGAGCTACCTGCTATGGAACCACCTACATCCATATAAAAGATGTAGCGCCCCCGGTAAAAGGGACGTTAGTACCGTGGAATAGTACTAGTATGTATGAACAAGCTTTACTCTAAGTAAAATCAAACAATACACAGATACGAGACAGTTAATAGAACCAACAAGTATTGCACAGAAACAGAAACAACCACAATCAAGAGTTTCACAGATCCTCATTTTAACACAACCACATTCCACCCTTATTCCTTCTCAACATTTCCACCCTTATTGCTTCCCGTTGCGGCGTGCAACCCGATCCCACCGTACAATCACATTTCAGCCTTATTACATTCTGTTGCGGCGTGCAACCCGATCCCACTGTACAATTCAGATTCCACCCTTGTTACCTCTCCACCCTTATTACTTCGTGTTGCGGCGTACAAACCGATCCCACTGAACAATCACATTTCATAGCAACAATAACAACCCACAATTCACTCACAAGGCTTCATATCATCAGGAGTACACCTTCATAACAATCGAACAATCATGTGTTCACAATAGTCTTTATCAATCAATAATTCAATCACAATGATTCATATCAACAAGAATACAAATTCATTACGACCAACAATCCGTATAAAAATTAAGGCACAATAAACCTTGCCAAACAAGGGGTCATGTACAACATTACCATGTCCATTTAGTTCAATTAAGTCAATTCACATCTCCTTTTTCATCACTTGTTCCACAGCTGTTAGCACTTAGATACATTCATACATTTGGGTTCTCTACCATCCTTTTATACCAACAAATTCAAGCGATTAACGAACCTTGCACATGATAGTGTAATCACAAGAAATCATCTTTCACAGTTTCAATTAACACAATACTCGACTAAGAGAATCAGAGAATGAAATCTTACACCCCAATACTTCAGAACAATCAATTC